>JAFMTC010000696.1:679192-759507 GCA_018845635.1 Nicrophorus orbicollis | reverse complement strand
TGCATACGAGATTAGGCGATAAAAAACAACAATAGTGACAGGTGACTTTAATGCAAAACACCCTGAATGGTACAAAACTCGCACTAGTGCAATGGGTGAGATACTGACAGAATGGGCAGCAAGCTTGGACATGGTGGTCGTAAATAGAGGATCTGACCCGACATTGGAGCAAGGCGCTAGTGCGTCAATTTTGGACCTAACCCTCGCCACAGCTAGAATAGCCACAAAAATTACAAACTGCAGAGTCCTCGACAAGGAATCTATGAGCGATCATAAATATATCATGTTTGAAATTGGGAACAGAACGTGCAATGAACAAAAAAAGTTCAGGGGTGGTCTCTACGAAAGCTGAACGAAAATGTGTCACTGCAACAAAACTCAGCGATAACGCAAGAGTTGATCATTTGATGAACGCAGTAATGAAAGCATGCAACGCTACTATGCCAAAAAAAGAGCAAATGCCAACCAACGGAAACGGGTATACTCGTGGACTGCTGAAATGGAAGACATGCGGAAATCTAGCCAAACCGCGAGACGAAGATACCAGAGACACCGGCGCAGAACCCATGGTGAGGAGTGCATAGAAGAAAAGAATTCTCAAAGCAGAAAGGACAAAACTAAGAATAGCAATAAGAAAACGGAATGCTGGCAAAAACTGTGCTAAGATGTGGATTCCAATATATGGGGCGAAGGGTACAAGATTGTCAAACGCATACTGAATTCTAGGGACCCGATGGCATGCATGAAGGCAGATAGAGCCTGGTCAATAGCTGAAACGTTATTCCCAAAGCACGAAAATCTAACACCAGAGGAATATATGGACGGCACGGATTTTGTACCTTTCTCCAAGGAAGAGCTTCCCGTTGCTTGTGGACGGCTTAAGAGCAGAAAAGCCCCAGGCCCTGATGGGATACCGGCAGAAATAGTAAAATTCTCTGAAAGATGGAAGAGAGCAACGCTATTGTTAATAAAGAAATCAGGAAAGCCCATAAGTAATGCGTCATCTTTTAGACCACTGTGTCTCACAGATACAATGGGAAAAAAATCTAAGAGATATAAAAGCTATCAATAAATAAAACTATGTGTAATTTCCCAAATTCTAGAAAATATTTGCAATTTTATTGCCAGCATTGAAAATAAATGGGGGCGGGTACCCACCTTTCCAAGTACTGACACCATGTAACTTTAGAATAATATAAGCACTGCAGTGAAGTCAGGTAGCACGAAAAGGGAAGCAGGTACATTGGTACATGGTACATTACTTTATTGGGAATGGTCGTTGGTTCTTCATTTTAATGGATTATCAGGAATTAAAAATAAAACAGTAAATTATAAACCTAAACATAATAAATTTATTTAAAAAAGATAGAATTACAGATATTAAGATTTAACTTCTGAAATGGTCTTTTTTATAATCAACAACCTTGTCTCAAATACATCAATTGATTTGATGATATCTTCGTGGAAAGAACAGAATGCAGAAATTACTTTCATATTCTCCTCTTTCCATAAATGTGGTTGGAATTTATTACGTACCGACTTGAGTTTAGATGCAAACGTCCAGGAATCATTCTGTTTCTTCTCCATAAAGTCCGTGACACTATCGATCAATTGCGTAAACGTCTTGTGAATAGATGTGTGAGTTTTAAAAAACCGGTTGAAATTATAATATTTGATAGACTTGGGCCAAAAGTTTCGCTGCTTAAGAATCGAATTCATTTTTTTGGATAATATATGAAATTTGCTGTAAATAAATCTTGAATTAATAATTGTATTGATACATTTATGATAATTATCCGTTAATGCTTTACACTCAGATAAAACATCAGTAATATCATCTTTGAGTCTTTTGAAAGTGATGTTTTCTACGTTGGCCATCTTATTTTGAATACTAATTGTGAATTCGATACTTTTGCTAGCTAACTTTACTCAAGCTCTTCTAGTATGAAACTGATGGTTTTTCACTTACATATGCAAAAGTGCAGAGTATTTTTTGCAAAAGGTGGGGAGAACATTTTATTTTAAGGTTGGCAATGAAACTACAGGTAAAATACTCGAACTTGCGCTTTATTTATTTCTAAAACTTCGCTAAAATACTGTAACTGTTTAAAAATACTAATCGCACTTTTCTGTGAACTATTTTTTTATTGACCTAGACAAATATCGGATATCAGGTCGGAGCAGGATGCCACCAGGCGATGCGGTTGGTTTCGTCTTTCAGTTTAGATTGGCAACCCTTTAATCTTTCGGATAAATTCAAGATATTTCGGAATTTATTCGAAAGTTTATTTACTTTGCAGTAAAAACTATTTATAGAATTTCGACAGTTGGATTCTATTGTTTCATTTCCTTTTATTTTCACAGAACTGTAGCAAGTAAATTTCGTTTCCATTTTTTTTTTGTCATTTATTCCAATACTATAATTAATATAACATCTAAATTAATGTACTTTTATATTAGGATGGTTTAGAAATGTTGAGTACAAGGATTTCCTACAAATTAAGACGAGACACGCTTTAGAATGTTTCTACTTGATGATTCTCTATTGTTTAATCAATGGAAAATTGATAATGTTGATGGTAGTAACTGTCTTATTGATTTGGACCTGTCCTATTATGTTACAGTAGAAGACATTAGCTTTATGGATGATAGTAATAGATCTATTAACATCAATCATATCGATAATGATCATTCTGAAGCAGAAGTACTCTTATAATATTAATAACTAAATGACTATCTATAACTAAGGAGACAGTTGAGAACTCTTGAAAGGTAATTATGGGGGGTACGATGGGTACAAGATTGTCAAACGCATACTGAATTCTTGGGACCCGATGGCAGGCATGAAGGCAGATAGAGCCTGGTCAATAGCTGAGACGTTATTCCCAAAGCACGAAAATCTACCACCAGAGGAATACATGGACGGCACGGATTTTGTACCTTTCTCCAAGGATGAGCTTCCCGTTGCTTGTGGACGGCTTAAGAGCAGAAAAGCCCCAGGCCCTGATGGGATACCGGCAGAAATAGTAAAATTTTCTGAAAGATGGAAGAGAGCAAAGCTATTGTTAATAAAGAAACCAGGAAAGCCCATAAGTAATGCATCATCTTTTAGACCACTGTGTCTCACAGATACAATGGGAAAACTGTATGAGATGCTATTAACTAAGAGATTAAAGGATGAAATCGCTACATGCGGTGGACTATCGAAGAGACAATATGGCTTCAGAGAAGGGAAATCTACTATAAACGCAATTAAAGCTTTAATTGATATAGCGAAAAAGTTAGAGATACCACAAGAAGTTACAGAAAGTTCTGCGCTATTTTCATGCTAGACGTTAGAAATGCGTTTAATTCAGTGGCATGGAAGTGTATAATGGATGAAATACACACACGTGGAATTCATACCTACCTCGCAAAAATGATAAGGAATCATCTCAGCGAACGCTCAATAAACATCGCGAGCACCGAGAGGGAGAAGGATATGCAAATACCACAGGATTCAGTGTTACGCCCGCACCTGAGGTAACTAACCTATGATGGTATTCTAAGAATTAACCAACCTGCAGACGTAACTGTAATTGGATACGCTGATGAACTGGCAGTAGTCGTAGTAGCAAAAACGGAGGAAGAACTTACCAGAAAGGTAAACGTAGCTACAAGCAACATCCAGAATTGGATGGTAGAGAGAAATCTGACACTTGCGCCAGAAAAGACAGAAGCGGTACTACTAATTGGTAGGCGACAAATAAGGCCAACTAAATTTGTCATATCAGGAGAAGAAATAATGCCACAGAAAGCCATCAAGTACCTTGGGGTTACCATAGATAGGAGTCTAAAATATGCTCAGCACATCAGGGCAATCGCTATTCGAAGTTTAGCAAGAAAAAAATGTTGGGTGCATTGGCACAATCCATAATGTTATACGCTGTTCTTATATAGGAAGAAGGAATGAGCGTAAAAAACTACAGGAGAATACTAGAAACCGTACAGTGAAATGGAGCAATAAGGATCTGTAATGCCTACAGAACAATTTCCCGGGATGCTGTACAAGTATTAGCTGGTGTGCCTCCAATAGAACTCCTGGTTAGGGAAAGATGTGAGAGGCAGAGCGGGGCGAATAAGGAAGATGGCAGAGCTAGATTACTGCAAAAGTGGCAGGAAAAATGAAATACGTCGGAGAAGGGAGCCTGTACTCGGCGCCTAATTCCAGAAATAGAGCCTGGATAAAAAAGAAGTACGGGGAAATAACATACCACCTGAGTCAGGCTCTCTCTGGACATGGATGCTTCGGCAAGTACGTGCATTTCATCGCGAAGTAGGAGGATGAAATGTGTTGATACTGCGAGGAGGACGACAGCCCAGAGCACATACTCTTTAGGTGCAATAGATGGGCACGAACGAAGCACGAGGCAGAGCCAAACTGGGTGCCTTGCTGGAACCAGAGGGAGTCGTTGGCGAAATGTTGAAGAGCGAAGAGAGTTGGGCGACCATATCTGAGTATGTGTGCTCTCGACAAAAGAAGATGAACGGAGACTGCAAAGAGCCAATTAAGATAGTGGCAGTTGAGGCCAGCACTGATGCAAAAGAATGGAACTGCCAGTGAGTGAGCAAAGATATATATATCTTATGATATATATAGTATAATTTATTGGTCATTTATAAAAACCAAATATAAATAATACATAATAATAAAAAGAAACGCTGGCCAAAGGGCTATCGACCGTAGAACTTTTCGTACTTAAATATTTCTATTATATACAATGTAAAAACTAAATCTACAAAAAGAAGATACATTCTTATGAATTATCGGGAAATTAAAAAAAACAATAAATTAGAAATATTGACATAATACATTTATTTAAAAAAGAATTATAAATATTAACATTTAACTTCTGAAATGGTGTTATTTATAATCAACAACCTTGCCTCAAACACATCAATTGATTTGATGATATCTTCGACGAAGGAATAGAATGCGGTAATTACTTTAATATTCTCCACTTTCCATAAATTTGGATGGAATTTAGAACGTATCGACTTGAATTTTGATGCGAACGTCCACGGATCATTCTGTTTGTTCTTGATAAATTCCGAGACGTCTTTGGTCAATTGTGTAAACATCTTGTGAATAGATTTGTGACTTTTTAAAAACGGGTTAAAATTAATAAGTTTTAAGCACTTCAGCCAAAGGTTTGTCTGACTAAGAATCGAATTCATTTTTTTGCATAATATATAAAACTTGCAGTAAACATATCTTGACTTAATATGATAATTTTTCATTAAGACATTGCACTCAGATAAAATATCAGTAATATCCATGTTGAGTCTTTTGAAATTGGTCATCTTAATTTGGATGCTAACTGGTAATTCGATGCGTTTAGCTAGATATATTTACTCCAGTTTTTCTAGCTTTGAAGTGATGGTTTAATGTTTATATTTTTTAGTTATATATGCAAAAGTGCAGAGTATTACTATTTGCAAAAGGTAGGCCGAAAATTTTATTTTAAAGTTAGCAATGAAACTACTGGTGAAATACTCTAACTTGCGCTTTATTTATTTTCAAATAATTTACCTTCACTTTCCTAAGAACAAATATTGTCAAAATAACATAAATAGTTATAATTTGGAGCAATATATAACTAAAATTAAAAATGTATTGTTTAAGAAAAGTTTTTTTTTTCCATAAAATCTCTGACAAAAGAAAACAATACATTTTTTGAGCAATTTTAATAAAAGTGAAAGGTTACAATAAAGGTGGAAAGTTTTATTTTCAATTTTATTGCCAGCATAAAAAGGTAATTATACGTCACTATCTTTGCAAATAATAACTACCTGAAATTTTAGAATGTTTTTTTTGTGTGTTTACGGCCCTATTTCTGAACGTTACATCCTTATCAGCCACACCACTGCTTTATTTTTCTGACCGGTAAATTCCGGAAAAATCGGTCAGCTATAGGATTCGAACCTGCACTCTTTACCACTCGACCATGGGTTGAAATTACGCAAGAAAAAAAAAGCAGCTTCTGGAAGGGAGTACATAATTATAAGAATATAATATAAGAATATAAATTATATATAGAAATAACAAAAATAACTTAGATGTAATTGAGTTGTAAACATCATTATTATTTGTTGGAAAGAAATAACTATATTCTATAGCCCTATGTAAGAGTTGGTTTAATTGTGTTCATAATTACTTGCAATATCTTTGAAGTGCAATCATTGGTCTAGGAACATCTTTGTATACACTATAATGGTAGAAAAGAATTTCAATTATTGGAGTTTTTACTCGTTTGATAGCAAACAGAATCCGGCGGAGCGCAGATATTGGATTTGAAATCACATGACTGGCAATTGAAGCACAAAAGACGATGGCAAAGAAGGCAAATGGACTGTCATGCATTTATGCAAAGGACACAATATCGCATTGGTTCCGCTATGTGCACTCTTTGTAAATTTTGACCTAAAAAGATGTTCACTTGCTTCCATAACATACAGATCGATTTTTTATTCTTTCATCTCTTCTTCTGCTAATATTAAACCTTTCGCCTCGAACATTGGATGCCGCGCCATTTTAATATCGTGCATATGCTGTGTTCAGTAAGGAAAAAGGAAAATCCGCAACAAACTGTTACAGGATAATTGAAATCCTCGCTGCGAACATGCCTGTACGTATATTTGCAAGGTTACGCCCGAAACTAGTACGCACTGCAGTTGTTCAATTTCCTTCGTCTTAAACGGCTTTGTAAGGCTGAAGATGCGAGGATGGGGAGGATTCCAAGTTTAATTTAGGGTGCCACGTAATTTGCATGCGATTAAATGCAATTTACATATGCAATAAGTTTTTAATTGTATTTGTTTTGTAATCGAAAACAAATACATTCAGACATTGAAACAAATTGAGAATTTCGCAACAATTATTCTATATATTATATATATATACAATATACAGCAATCAATTTTGTTTAAAATCCATGATTATATATAACGTTTTATGCTCGAAGCCTTAAACAAATATTTAACTTATTGACTAAATTGACCTCTTTAATGTTCTACAAAATGTCAACTCAGAATCAGAATAATCTCTAAATGAACATGTTCTGATACCTCGATTATTGTCTGCGTACTCTAAGTCCAATTCAGATTTCGTTTTGTTTGGATGAAACATGTTTTTTCTCTGTGTGAGGCATTTTTTGAGGTGAAAGGTTTATATTATTTTAGTGGTTCAGTGATTTAATGTTTATATTATTTTATAACCTCTTTAATATACCAAGATGTTTTTTTTACATGAGAACCATGTTTACATTACATAAAATCAAGAACGAATTAAGGTTTTATACCATGGACCCCCGGTTTCTACTGTACCTTAAAGGGACCTTATTTAATATTGATTCTTTATGACGTTGTCTACTCAATTTCTATAAAATATGTTGGTCAATATATTATCACTATAGCTTAAATTGACTTTATTTAACTATTATTCTATATAACGTTATATAAATATGTTATAACTAACACCCCATTCAATAGGATGACATATAGATGGCGCCTATATTGACAAATTCATACGATTTTTAGGATGTACCAACCTTCAGAAGTCGCCGTCAGTGACACTACTTTTATAATTTTTAAAATGAAAATGAAAAAATCTAAATTTCGTGTATTGATTAAAAAAAATGATGGGAAAAAAACAGTTCAAGCAAATCAATGATAAGTGCTATAGTGATTGTTGAAACTGAACCATATTTTGAAGTCAAAGATAAATCGTTCTACAAGAATGGTATCGAAATGTTTAAAAATGAATGTATCGCTCTTGAAGGAGTCTGTGTTGATGAATAAAGTTGAATATTACCCAAAAGTTGATGTTTTATTAGTAATCTTACGAATTTATTGAGTTTATTGCTATAATTAATAATTGAAAATCTATACAATTTCTAAATAATCATATTTACGTCTCATACTGGAAATCCACGAAAAACTATAAATTAACATATTTAGAATATCTTCAAGTGTCTTTGTTTAATGATGATATAATACAGTCTATGCAGATTTGATTTAACGTAGATACAATTTATGTGACTGTTACAATAGATGTAATTATTACTATTACATTCTTAGTTTTATTTTTTTCCCTTTAATAACAAGTAGATTATGAAATATTTGAATATAGTTTCAGTTAATTACCTGGTTAAAGTTTATCGATGATACTTGCTGTATATAGGAGAGATTGGCTTCCTATAATTATCGTACAACAAAGGTTCAGCAACGTAGGATTTCTCCAATTTAATCACTTCAGTCGACATGATTAGTGAGCACAAGATGTAGGTACCCAGTTACATAAGCCACCCCTATTATATCAAGTATCTGTACTTATATTGTCTACTACTATAGTTATTGAAGAGCTAATCACATATTAAGCTCAGTATTTCCCATCAATATTTTACTTTGCTTGAAGTTTCCAATTTACATAATTACTTATCACTGTATAACACAATATTTATTTTGCATCATTTTACAAGATTTTAATTTGAGAAAAAAATATAATTTTAATACTATAATATAATTTATTGGCCAAAGAGAACAAAATAAAATTCTAAATATAAATAATAACAACTGAAATAAGGAAATTCAAAATAAATAAAAAATACTTAATTTTAAATAAACAAAATATTATAAAAACAATAACAGAAAGGGTGGCCAAAGGGTTATCGATCATTTATCTTTCCGCCTTACATATATTTATAAAAATAATAATGCTAATTTTGGTGATTTTCATTGAATACTTATAAAAGTTAATCATTCGACAATATTTATCATTACCATTTTCCATATAATTTAACAAATCCTGATGATATACATATAATTATAGCATATTTTACATCTCAACATATATTATTACCCCACAGTTATTGAAGACCTAATCAAATTATAAACTGAGTTTTTCGCATCAATATTATACTTTAATGCAAATTTTCCAATGTTAATTTTAGAATACTTAATCAACCAATTAACCAACATATTATTATGTGAGTTTATTTCATAAATCAAAACAATTATGAATATCAACTCATTAAATATTTAATTAAAATACTAATTAATATATAAAAAAAATCTTGAATCAAATTGCGCCAACTTGTCTAAGAGGAGGAATATTAGTCACAGTGATCAACGATAAACTTTGTGCTAATAGACAAGCACATCCATCTCAATAAAAAACAATAATAAAATGTCGTTTTTGTATTGCTTTCCATTAGTTTGTATTGACACATTTTTAGGAATATTTTGTTTTTGTGTTTTTTTTTTTAATTTTATGAAATGGAGGAGCCAAATGATTGCATATTTATAAGGAAGGCGTAGTAATGTCAAGTTTGGAAACCGCTGCTCAACAGTTATAAATGATTATATTAATTGGGAATTTCTCTTTCTGTTTAAAACTATAAAAGTTAAGTTTTGTTTGGTAAGGACAGTATTTGAATGTATTTATCTTAAACATATTTTTAGTACAATTCCTTAAATCCTTACAATCCTTTCCTATTAATACACTACAAGAGAATTATCAACTTCATTTGTTGCTATTTCAACATCTTTATTGGTGTAAAGGGCTAACGACCAAGATCTTTCTTATACTTGTACATCTTGATTTTATAATAATAAATTATTTTTTCTGTAAATGTTCTTTCATCCTCAGAGCTAGAAAAAAATACGCATTTTCTTGCTCCGACGGACTGTAAATAAATTCTCCTCTTCACTATCTGAAGATAATTCTGTCCATCCACTTTCAACAGATTGTGTAATTTCAATTTCGGGTTCGCTTCCGCCTAATTCACATTCATTTTCTTCGGATGTACCCTCGGAACAATCCTCATTGATCACTTGGATTTTATCCAATATCTTATTACATCTTCTGGATTTACGCATTATTACTAGAAAAAGGTGATCGGTCAACATAAAAAATACTGTGCTCCAATTCCATTACCCTATTGTAAATACCTACAATAAGTGGAGACTCTCTACAAGAACCGAAAATTTTTGACACTGTTTTCTGAAACGTTCGTACACTGTAAATGCAACATTCATACTGAAGATCTTTTCTTGTTCTTGAGTTCTTTTCAGCGATCAGAAATAATAGTTCCGTAGCAGACCAAAATTATCACTCAGGTAATACGACTCACTTTAGTATGCACTATTGAGGCGTGATTAAAGTAACAAATTGGAAATGGAGTACATAAAGAAATTGCTTTCACTCTTGTATTTCCTAACGGATGAATAATGTGACGAACAAAGCCAAAATATTAGGATTATTTTCGAAATAAGCGTAACCGTCAATTTGACGAGTACCGTAGAGATAGGTATACCACATACGAATCTTAAGAAGTAGAAGGTTCAGGAAAATAAAATAGTGTGCATAAATTATTTGGAAGAAATGATTAATTCACGATGCGAAACGGTTGAAATCCATCAAGCGGTTTTCGAGATATTTCATAGCAAAGTTTGAATTCCGTCACATTGACGGCTTCCGTAAATCTAGTGTTAATTTTCGTGTATATAAAATTTCCAATGGCAGAAAGACCAATGTCGATAGCCCTTTGCCCATCCTTTAGTTACTATTAGTTTATTTATTTATTTAGAATCATGGTTTTTTTATTTGCTTATGTTAATTCGTAATCATTTTGATTTAAATATATTTATCGAGCCAAAGGACTAACGACCTAGGTCTTTCTGCCAAATATATTTATTTTTAGTTGTTTTGTATATTTGCTGGCCAATAAATTATATTATTATATTTTTAAAGTTTTATCAATATAATTTAACAAATCCTAACAACATAATAAAACCTTAGCTTCTCAACATTTATAATTAGCTCATTAAAATTTACATTAATTTATAAATACTATAAGAGATCATGTTTGTCGTATATACTCTAATACTGTTATTTAAATAAGTTTTTTGTATAAAGGAATTGAATGTTTGTTCCAATGAAGAATCAATTGGAATTGAAAAGAGGTACGATGAAAGCAAGGATTCAGTTTGAATAAAACTGTCCTATATTTGCAATCCAGGTAGACGGAAGAATAAAACTTTTCTCGATTGAGCAATTCTACGAAATGGACAAAGTGTTGTCACGACGGCAGTTTCGAAAGTTAAACTAGCGTTGGGAGCGGTAAGGGAATCGAAAAAAAAAACGGAAGGCCACCATTGTACACGAACTAAATAATTGCGCTCTGAATTAATTATCCTCGGGTGTCTTAAAGTAATTTTAGAATTAACGGCGTGTTTTCCGTTGGAAAGTTCTGAAAGACATTGTCCGCATGCCAAGCGGAGGCCTGCTCCTCCAACCTCCTCATCCAGACTCAACACCCTCCGCCTTGCAGAAAACTTTTTAATTTATCGCCGAACCGCTCAATTTTTATATGCACTTTCCGCCATCGATCGGCCGACATATTTTCAAATTACGCAAGATGTTGTCTTCCTCTTATCGAGACCTTAACCAAATGCTAAAGGAGATGTAAAGTTCTATCATTAAACTCGTTTTTCATCGGCTTCATGAACGACTCAGAGTTGTAGATGAGAAAATGCATATACATATTCCGAGAAGTTCTGTATTTCACTAAAAACTTATATTATTATCTTCATCAGGTAAAAGCGATGCACTTTAACTTCCACCCTGTTGTGAATAAGAATGACGGGGCTTTAAAACGGTGCGCAGAACTTTTATTGGGCGTGAAACTCGCTCTCTTCGCAAATTCCGTTCCATTTTTCAGTGGGATCCCTTTTATTTTCAGTTTCAACAGTATCGAAACTAATTACACGTGAATTTAAGTTACAGAGCGTGATAACAAAACGAAGTGAAAGGGAAAAAACAAAAAGTTTTCGTTGTAAATTATGAACGAAAGTTAGGATGTGCTTTCCGTTCCCTTTTTTTTTACAAAATATAAGTAAAATAAAAGTTTTTTTCTGTGTGTGTGTTATCTGTGATCTAATTTTTGGGGGGTGAGTCACGTAATTTATATTTTCTTCTGCCACTTTGCAACGTGAAAAGTTTACTTGGGGAATAATTCACGTTTGAGATCTTTTCTAACAAAATACAAGAAGTGAATGTATGTGCAGGAAGGTGTCGTCTGTAGTGGAATACAGAAAACTTTGAAAGATTGTACTCCCACGAATTACGTTTTGAAACCACTTCCAAGAACTGGAAACAAACGCGTTTTATAAACTGATTACTTTGTAACAACTCTCTTTTAAGAAATTCAAGTAATTCTAGAAAGAATTTGTACAATCCCTTCATCTTTACTTTTATCAAATTATTTACAATTAAATATATATATATATATATCATTATATTTACGATTTACGATTAATTTACGATTAACACAATTTATAACATATATTAATTCATTAAAGAAAGTATTTATTTAAAACCTACCTGAAAATGCACCCAAAAATATCTTTCATTTTTACCTAATTAAATAAAGTTCTTAAAGACCATAATAAATTGTTATACCATGGGCAGAAAGATCTATGATTTATAGCCGTTTTCAACAATAACATTGCATTTTCTGTTTCTTTTCTAACAATGTTTATTATAACGTATCATATGATAAAAAAGTTGAACTCAAAAGATATTTTTTAAAATATTTATTGCAGAATCAGGAAAAATAAGCTGTAGGAAGAGTTTTCCTATTTTTCCTTAATTACTTTCAATTAAATTACATAATATGTTTGCCTTCTTGCGAACTAATAAACATCTCCCATTACGCATTGAATTATGGAAGAACACGTTTCATAATGTTTTATTTTATCCAGAAACGACAATATTAGATCTTCAGCTTTTATTTAATAACTCCACAACTATGAGAACTAAACATCATCGATACTTGAATTAATCCTGAAAGTCTCACCATTCATAAGCGAATCTTCCAGCTGCTACTAGTTTGTTATATGAATTGATAAAATATTCATTCTGAAAATACAATAATTTCATGTTATTCAGTATTACTACGCAGTATAATTAAATACTTCAAGAAGAATTCATTAACCCTTCACTAACCCTTCAATAGATAACATAGAAAAACTTCTAGCATGAATATTTATGTTTTGATATTGTCAATTATTAACTGAAATTTTGCAAGATTTTGGAAAATTATCGCTATTTTATTAAAATAGCCTAAGGGAACGTTTTTATTAAAATACTGACTACGAAAGAAACATTATATTTACCACAATAATAAACTTTTGTACATTATATTATATAATCAAGCGTTACGTAACTCGTGATATAATAAATGCTACACTCTGTCGGCTGTAAAACCATTCATAATTATATTGAATATGTAAATGTAATTCTGAAAGTTTCTCTGAATATTATATGACATACTCAAAGAACATACACATTAAATTAAACTAATTATGCTTATGTTACAAATGGTAAAAATATTCTGAAATTTATAAGAAATAAAAACTACTTCAAAGCGCAACTACGTGATAGTGATATTATATTTCGTACACACAGTATATTTATTCTGAGTATTGTACAAATGGTTTACTTTTACTGCAAGAAAAATACACTGCCAAACAAAATTTAAATCAATACCGAATGCTACATAGATACATACATTTGAAAATTTTATCATCTTTCTCATAGTTTGTAATTTTGAGAAGAAATAGAAACGACTGTGGTCAGTGCCAATTTCTACGATATTTTTAAATTATTTTAGTAAAGAAAATTTTATAAATATTTATTTATAAAGTAATAAAATTAAATAAATAAAATGTTTAAAAATATCTCATGAAGCAAAATATCTATTATCAATTTAATTTTTAATATATTATTTTTTAATTTTGATTTGTTTCCATTTAATTAATTTAAGTCATTAATTTGTAATTTTTTATACTAAAATTTCATAGTAACTTATAATTTCCCTTCTATTTTCTTCAATCATAAATATGAGATTATTTCTATATACAACTTATGGACTGTAAACAAAATTTCATACCCAATTCAAAGTATACGAAATAAAAATAGCTAGTTATTTTAATATGAAAATATGTTTATAAGCCAATTTTAATGTCTTATTAAAATTAGCACACCTTGTATGTTTTTAGATACCTGTAATTCCCACTTCTTGGAAATCCTTGTCCACCTGAGTGAACAAAGGCTCCCTTGGTTAGTTATGTCTCCTATATTCACCATTTTCTGTTAATGGGCCCAAGATTTTTCTTAGATTTTTTTTTCTTTCACATACAGTTTCTATATTCATCGCTTCCAATGAATTGCAAGGCACTCTGTAGGATTTAAGGCCTCTGGATGGATGACTGTGTAGTAGTGTCTAAACTTGGCATTTGTATATATGGATTTCTTGTGGTAAGTGACCTTTGTAAGATTATTTTTTTTGTCTTTGTGCAACGATATTTGCAATCTATCCAAATCGGACATTCAGCAAATCACCACGTCATTGCAGACACTTGTTCGGAACCATTGATAACCAATTCATTTTGATGGCTGCAAATATTTGGAAGTACCAGGGTTTGAACCCGGGACCCCAAATTTTACGGAAGACGACTGAAGCCATTCTACGGCTATGGTCCGCCGTTAGATTATATGAGCCGTTCATTTTGAAAGTCCATTCATCTTTAATTTGAAATACTTAAGGTTTTGCGTTTTTACAAAATTAAAAATATACGTAAGATATATGGTTGACTTGCAATATTAAATCGCATTTGAGGGATTTAATTTTATACATCCTATTAAAAAGTCGCTATTATTAAGTGTATAATATGACCTTGCTTACCTTAAAAGGACTTAGGTCACTTTCAAAATAAAAATTTGTTTTGTTACAAAAAGTGAAAGAGCTTAAGTCTGTTACATATAGCTTAAAAAACAGAAAAAAATACATTTAAATCATATTTTTAGATAATAGAAATAAATTTAGTAACAAGTTATTCGTTAACATTCTCAGTATGCGGGATTGATTTGAAGTAGTTATGGTGTTCCGGAGGTTTATACCGCAATAAATCCATCATGTGTCGGGAATGGTAACGCTTTCTGCAAATCGAATGAAAAGCCAAAATAATGAGATAGATTACTTAATACTCTTGATCTTGTTTTAACGCATTTCTAGCCGATTCTGCTAGCTTCAAATGAATATCATGTTCTTCCATAAGTTTTTTTCTGTTCTTCATGGTTTTCTGATGCTTTGACTTTAATGTTTAATAGATCACATCTTTGACATGTGTCTTTGCGTGGTTGGTGGAAATGTAGATTAAAATCGTTTTTGAATATTTTTCTATAAGTCCATTCATTAACTGCTTTTAAATTATTTTCTTTACAGTTCAGGATGAAGATCTTTTCTGTCAAGATTATGGTCCCTAGTACAATGGGATTCAAATTTCGGGAAACTGTTAATATGGTTTTGAACAATCATATTTGCTTCATTACATATTTTTCTCAACGATCCAGGCAAACGCCCACGTAAATCGTTGCCAACGTTTTTAGATTTTAATACACGTTTCAATCGTCCTTCGCTTATTTGAAAAGTATCTAAAAAGATTTTTTTACAAACAGCAACTTTGCCTGTTTTAGAATTTAACCAATATGTAAAACTCTCATTTCTACATGAACTTTTTTCCGTTTCTCTGACGTCTTCTTTTTACAACACTGCGTCCGGTCGCTTCGTATAGCAATATATTTTGCTTATTAAAGTCTCCTAAGTTCCAAAACATTTCGAAAATACGGTTTCGTTCTGGTTCAGTTACATTTTTCAAGCAGTCTTTTCGTCATTGGCAATCTTCATTTTGAAAAACTTTGGCAGGAATAATTTTTTCCGATTGTGTATTGTATCTTTTCCCTGAATTCCGTTTAATTTTACGAATTTTCTGAATATAAGTACCACTTCTGTGTTCTCTGAATCCTTTGAAGGTGCTGTTTGTAAATTCTCATTCTCAATTACTTCCTCTTCCTCTATTGAAGAATGAACTTCTAAAATTCTCCTTTTTTTAAAATCTGTTGTATGAGTTTAATTTCTCTTCACTTTCAGAATCAAGAAATCTTGTTATTTTATCCTTTCCCATGGGGTTAATAATTTCTTTAAAGTAAATATTATTTTTTAAATTTCAATTTAATATCAAAACGTAATTCAAATTATCTTCATCACTGCTATCAACTTTTTGGGCCCCACTTTTTGACATCGTCAATAAACAGTGGACTTAGGTCACTTTCAAAATTAGAATTTTCATATTTATATTATTTTGAAAATGTACGTGATATAAAATTTTCAAATGTACTAAGTTTATTTCAATACTGATTTATTTTTTACAGTTCAGCATAAATTATAAATGTCACAAGTGCCAACTTGATAAAAGATGAAAACGGACTTAAGCCACTTTCAAAATAAACGGCTCATATAGTATTTGCATTTTCCTTATTCGTGACTCGAAAAATTTCTTCTCGGAGAGATTGGGGACTATCCACACACCCAAATATTTGAAGGCTTTCGTTTGCTTGATTTTCCCCTGTCCCATATCTGGCTCCTTTGGCACTTACTTGACATTAGTGATGAATTCTGTTTTTATCAAAGAAGATATTAAGGCCCGTCTTTGCTGCCTGAATCTTTTTTTATTCCCTTGATGCAGCTATAGCGCAAACTAGAGAACTCCAATAATCTGCGCTATAGTTGCACCCAGGGAATAAACAAAAATCATAGGTCATTTGCGAATGCTAAGCAGTTAACTGTCAGGTTCTGATTCCATTTTCTATCCTGTTAACATTCATTACTTTTCATCACTCTCGCATGAGCACGCAGTTGAAGAACAAAGGTCCATCTCCATGCCTTACACAAGTTCTGCTTTCGAAGGCTACGGCAATTTCTCCCCTGAATTTCACTTTGAAAGTAATGCTGGTTATTTTTAAATATAATAATATAAATATTTTTTCATTTCAATTTAATCATCTATTGGCAGAGGTCTTTCTGCCCAAATATTGTATTTTGTTAATATTTATATAATATTAATATTGCTGCAATGTAAATATTTTTATTTTAATTATAAAATATAAAGTTACGAAGTAATATCAACTATTTTTCATCACTAATCATGTGCAGATAAATACAATACATAAAGAATATAATTGAAAATAAAATTCATAGAATTAACAAAATTCTTTCAGCCTTTAAAACTATCATTTCAAAGTATAATTAATCTTTAAGTATTATTTGTGTCTAGTACTTCAGGAGAGGAATCCTCTACAAAAAAAAGTACTTCAGTGATATTATTAAACCATGCCATTTCTCATACTGATGGATTCTTCAACTCACATTTGGAATATATCCAAACTATATACAAATTATATGTATTATCGACCACTTAAAAACATAAGTTAATCAAATTTACTGGCAACATATTTTATTATATTTATAATATGTACATTGTCTATTTCACGTCTTACGAAATAAAAAAGCAACATTATTATTTTCGTAATTGAATTCTCTTATAAATCACGTCAATTTTACTTTTAAACTGTTGTAAACTATACTGATCAAGGAAGAACTATATAAAAGTAAACAACAACAAGAGTCTTGAACGGCAAATATAACATGCGTAGCTTCATTTGGGTTTTGATTATGGGTCCTCACAATTTCATGTTAAATTACTGACCAACTGACAAGGACATCACCCAATAATGTTGCGGATGGTGTAACATAACAAACATATGAATTTAACCTCAAGCGAAAAATATACTCAACTTGTATAAGGTGAAGGTCGATAATTTATGTTTAAATATCTATCATTACATCTTTTTCTATGACCTTTTGCTAACGTTCTAATTACTTAATGTTTGCGTTCTTACAAAACATCTGGCCCTTATCATCAAAACCATAACTTTGGTCATATTTGAGGAAATAATCTTCATAAATGATTAATCTTTTAATTAACACGTGCATTCTATTAAGCAATCAATACCACAAACATAACACATCTTTGTGAACCTCGAAAAAATACAAAAATGAAAATGCATAATTTGTTGAAAATTTTATTGCACTTCATGTTAACATTTAGTCCAAACTTAAAATTGTTTGTTTTATTAATAAAAATTATAATGAATCGTCACTAATCTAAACTGCACTGTGCAGTTATTACTATATATAACAATATAAATAAACAAGTAAAACGTATTAAATGAAACAACAATATTATACATTAATAAATTTTATTAATTATTCCATTCATAATATAATTACAACAGAGAATGTAAACCGAACAAACAAACAAACAAAAAAAAAGAATTGCATTGAGTTGTTGCTCAAATGAGTTTTCCGTTTAAATATTATCTGTATACGCTTAAATTGAATAATACTTCAATAGTAGTTGACAAACAAAAAAAATAGAATGATAATCATGACAACGAAATACAAAATAAATTACACGAAACGCCGTTAAAAGTTAGAGAAAATAACAAAAATTCATAAACTGTTGGCTTTGCTCGTTTTCTCTTATTTCTTTTTTTCTGACATTGTATTTAATATAAGTTTTACATAATGCAGTAATGCGCTCGCATTTGATTTATTTTGATTTATCGTTACTTCATTTCATATTTTTTTTTACTGGATTAGCTAATTACATACAGATTAGATTAGATAAATTTGCCATATTTTTTTTTTCATTCTTTAATTACTTATAAGATACACATTTTTGTTTTTTCCTTCTTCATCAACTATTTTTTTTTAATTAAATACGCGCAAGTTATAATTATAGTATTAGGATAAATATGTAGGATGAAAATATTTACCGCCCGGTACACCTGATAAAAGTTCCATACAAACTAAAGGACAACAAAAAAAAATTGAATTAAATAAAAAAAAATAGTAAGAATAATAATCATCATCATTATAATAATAATCTAAAAGTAAAATCACAGAAACAAAATTAAATTAAATCCCATCTCGTTACATCGTTCCAAAAATTAAAGGTGACATCTCTTTCCTTCATTCTTCCATCCATTCCTTTCTCTCTCTCACTCTTCTATTTTTGTATATATATATATTTATTTACTTCTTCTTTTTTGCTTATTTACGTAAGATTTAGGATGCGACATGCGTTTGTGGTGAACCTCTCGAGCGGCTGCAGGATCTTCGGGGGATGGATGATCTCTGAGGAGTCACTGCCGCCTCTCCAGGCGTCCGCCACAGCCTGCTTGTGGTGCTTTGAGGAGGCAAGGACCTCTGGTTCTTCGGTCTTCTTCCTTCATTGACACTGCAAACAAGATACACGTCATAACCAAGCAACAAAATATTGTTTAACAACCTGAGACGATCAAACAATTTAATGCAAAAAAGAAACGAAACAAAAAGACAAATGTTGGATCGGAGGGATGGTTTCAATCTTACCCGAAATGTCTGCCGAGGCCGCATGAAACATACAATAGACTATTACAAGTTGGGATAATTAATCAATGATCTATTAAGTTTAGTTGTCATTCAGATTCACAAGCATTCGAATATTAGTTCTGAAGGATTAATGGTAGTGATTCAACCAAGGACTTCAATGTTAAGGGAGCAACAACCACTATTTTTTAGTTATTTTTTTTATTTGTTATATAACTCTAATCAACATCATCACAGCTTTTCATCTAATCACCATTCTCCTAAACACGTCTTTCATACAAGACCAAACTCTCTGTAAACTGCTCACGTCAATTAAAAGCCTACGTATATTGTATATTTGCACCGATTTATAGTATATTATTTGATTATTATATATTCAATTATAATATTAAGTCTTCTCATATTGACAATACCTATAAAGATCAAATATAATAATAATAAAATTCTTAAAATGGATATTTAAATAAGTAATAATATTGAACCAAGTATGCTTATATTTAAATAAATGCAATTTTTGGCGATATTTGTATCGAACAAATGTTCAATATTCAGTGAAACATTTGTACATTTATATTTTTGTAATTAATTAATTGTAGGCCAGAAAGACGTAAGGTCCATAGCCATTTACAATTTAATATTTTTCTTTTATTTTCATTTTATTGAGATTATTTTTTGTAATTGTTATTTAAATTATTGTCAACAATATTTTGTTGATTTTTCAATTACGAATTCGTAATATATTTGTGTAATACTTTCTGTTCATATTTATTTCAGAAAGTGAAAATTAAGATTCGTAACCTTCAGGTTTAATAACAACTTAATTCTGTTTCCAATTGTTTGTATTATTGACTAAAACCAACGCTCTTCTAATTGGTCAACATATAGAGAAATTTATAAAAAAATCGTAAAATGAGAAATGTGTATATATTTCTTGCATTAATTATTGAATTAAATTAAAATAATATTTTTTCTATAATTACAATAATTATTTTCTTAAAATGAAAATTCAACTTTTCTCATTACTGTTACTAATTAATTACTTAAAAATGTGTACGTTAAACCAGGAACACATACAATTAATAACAAGACACAAACTTAATCATGTCAGAAAATTCAAGAAAAAATAAGAACTATATGTGACAGTAAACAAATAAATTCATATAAAAATAATGTTATTTTCTTGTAAAGCAGTACTACTTATAAAAACAAGTTGTAAACCTATAATTTTCATAATTGCATATTTTCTAGGAAGCTAGTTAAATTTACACATGCATTGAATGCAAGTAGTAAAATATAAAAAGGTTGTTATGAAAGTACGTTGAAAAACAGCACGACTGAAGAAATCAGTCTCACGGAAATGCCGGGGCGTTTTCGTAGATTTCCTGCGAAACCGATGAACAAAAGAACGAAAATGGTTACGTAATGCCTGTAACGTTAACAACAAGCGCAAGAAGTTCTCATAAAAAGACCTCCTTAAAGAAAGTTTATACAATGAATAGTTTATCAAAGAAAGTGTGATATTTTATAGAGATTGCAGTAAAAATGAGTAAGTTCACACATATCATACATATATTGTTTAAATTACATCGTTTGATGTTATATATTAATAATAGTGTTTTCTTATAATCTTAAAGAAAGATTATATAAAAGGACGAAACATAATTTTAATGAATTATCGAAGTATTTTAAATTTTGATTAATATGTATTTTCTTTTCTATCATTATTGGAAATAAGTAGAGAAAATAGAACTAAAATATTATAAAAGTGATTATTTGCACTTTACTAACGATTAGCAAGATGAAATTATGATTTTTCTTTTATGATATATTGCAGATTATGTAATTTCTTAGTAAGAATAAAACTAGTTGAAACTGCATTAAATATTATATAATTATTATCTATACATCCTCCAATTATTTTCATGATTAATTTTTAATAAAGTATTGTTAACTTTTTGAATTTATCTCTGTAAAGGGTCATCAATAAATTTCATTAATTAAAAATATTAATAGATTATTATCTTGAATATAAGACATTTAAGCCTATATTGGTTTGTTACGTCATGTTATCAAACTTGGTTATACAATTTTTGAAGCTCTAATTTCAAATGACGTACATGTCTACATTATTTATAAATTTAACTTTCTTAATTATTTAAATTTTCTTTTATGTTATAACTACTGAAAAACCAGATATTTCAGAGCTAAGGTCAGCATCCCTTCGTAATTGATTATTACATTTTGTTTTATTATAATTTGATTAGTTGTATTGAAGTGATTTTGAGGCCTCAATTTTAAAAACTTAAATATATAGTTACTATTAATTATTATAATTTATATATTATTATGAACACTGTAAAAGTTGCAAAACTTTTATCTTTTTTTTGTCTTTTTGCAACGATATTTGCAATCTATCCAAATCGGATATTCAGCAAATCACCACGTCGTTGCAGACACTTGTTTGGAACCATTGCCCATTGACAACTAATTCATTTTGATGGCTGTAAATATTTGGAAGTACCAGGGTTTGAACCCGGTACCCCAAATTTTGCAAACCATTCGGCTATGAGTCACCTTCTTTTCTTATGATAATACAATTCTTGAAACAAATTTCATGTTTTTGAATACAAAATGATATTTTTAATACACCGATAATACAATTTATTGCATTTCAAAAACGGTTAATTAAATAATTGGTTAAAAAAATATAATATGTATAAATATAAATTGAGTAATCACATATAATAAGTGTGTAAAAAGTAGACATTTAAATATATTTGCAATTCTAGTTTGCTGTACTTAAAATAAATTGATATATATTACGATTCTATATAGAAGATACATCTATTAAAAATAGAGAGTGTGTAAATAATTATATTTTTCTGGTTTAAAGTTTATGTTTAAAAAAACTGAAATGAGGACAATCCAAGTTTTCACCATAAATGAAGAATAGAAGTAATAGGTAAACTGTTATGAGAGCGTGACAGCAGTGAGAGCATATTGATGGGTAATTTACCATTGTTTTCTGTAAAATATTATGGTCTAAATTTTGCTCTTATGAATTTTAAAAATAAATTGGTGTTATTTATGGAAAATCGTTAAGCAAATCCGTGTTGCAGAGTGATGAGCAAGAGTACAAGAGATTGGCCAGACACAACAGATTCACAGCACACAAAACAAACACCCCTAAAAGCACATCAGCACACTCTACCTGCCCTATCCTGAAACTATCCAAGTAGTTCGCATTTTTATTGCAAAAAATGAGCAGCGTTAAGAAACAAGAAAAAAAACAAGAACAATGAGCAACGAGTTATGATTGGTAACGTAATCAACTAGAGTTTAAGCTAGTCTATGCGTTAGTAAAGTAACTGTGTAATTGGTTAAAGTTGTTAGTGAATTAATGAAACATAATGTGGGTATACCTGACTAAACCCCCGTTAGCCTCAGTCGGTGATCCTTGAAGTAGGGACGGTCCAGCTGAAATAGGACGCAACTACGGAAGCAAAGGTCAGTGTTACTGTCTAAATGCTGTGAGAATTGTCCGGGTGCAGTTTGAAACTCTGTACCGGAATCTTCGATTGCTTTGCTACTTACTCTTTCCGTTTGGGTGGCTGCGTTGCATGTGACTGCTGCCACGTTGACAGATGCGGGCGCGCTTTGTGAATTCTGTTGATCTGTAGCCAGCTTTACCATTTCTTCTTGGAGATTCTGCACCATTCTTTCCTTGTCTTCGAGCTGATCCTGCAGGAATAGGACCTGACGACGCAGGTTCGCCAATTCCTCCATATTGACGAACTCGCCGTCGTCTGTATCTTTATCACAATCAGAGCTAAAACCATTGAAGAACCCATTCTCTAATGAGTTGCGAGCTTCACACTAAACATTTAAAAAAAAACATTATTAGTATAGGGAAATCCTGCAATTATTTAGAACAAAATTTTAAAAAATATGTGATTTTCATCTACTTTTACAATGTATAACAAAATATTAATTGTATAACTATTAATAATAATTAAATTGACTCAATGCAATACTTGTTATTTATATAAATTATGATAATTTATATAAAGTTGTAAATTACCATGAATTATGTTCAATTAGTGTCATGTTTTATAAAAAAATATGAAATTAATATTTTATTCCAAACATCGATAATAATTTTATTTTACATGTTTAATAACATTAAAATAATAAAAGTTAAGCAAGAAGCAAATTGTGAATAAAATAATTATTAAGTATTTATAATATATTCCTTCAAGTCATTGTATTTTAAGTGCATAAACGTCCATTTTGTTACAATACTTGTCAAGTAATTAATGTTTACTTAAGTACCATTGGACCACTAAGAAGACTAATAATTCTTACTCGTCAAATAGTAAGTTCGGCAATTGTATAGAAGATATCAATTAGTAAATTCCAAATTTTCTTAACTAATCATAATTGTACGACAACAAGCATACTTGAAGAAGTTGATAAATCATAAAATTTTCGTATAAAAGTATTTTATAAAAACATGTTCAATAACAATAAAATATTTTTATATTTTATTTTATAAAAAAAGTGAAGAAAACAAATTCAAAGAATTGTGCTTTCAGCGTGACTCACCTTCGACAAATACTCTTCATCGGTTGGCTTTTGGATTGCGAAGAAAAGCAACGAACATGCAAATAAAGTGAAATTTTTAAAATAAAAATTTGCAAAAATAAAAATATGGCAAAGTGATTTTTAACCTCCACATTTGACCAACTAACTATGCTCGTGGCATCAGTCAGTTGTTCAACTTTGGTTGCTTTATACAACAGTTGTTGAACTTAGCTCGAAACCAAGTTCAACCACCGTTGTCAAATTGTTTGTTTGTTGTGTACCTCATTAAGAACCCTCTTGAGTTTGAGCAGCATTGTTTTGATGCCCATAACATCTTGTTGCATGGCAGAATGCTGCGCCCTGTCGACCCTAATTGCAGAATCATCGGAGTCGTAGCCACCTGTTCCGGTGGAAGACCTGCTGGACAGACGGAGAGGACTGGATTTTCCGCGAATGACATCACGTGGCGAATCAGGATGAGAACCGGGCGTCGCGGCGCGCGATCTCAGAAGTCGCGTCGGTCTAGACGACAACCTAGGTAACCAGAAAAAACAAACAACCGAACATCAGAAAATGTCTTCGTACTCGAGTACAAAAGGCTTTTGATTTGTCATTCTCTTTAAAGAATATATGCATGTAGATATACATTTAAAATTTAAAGTGTTTACGAAACCGGAAAGCAACGTGCTTGGTTGGATCAGCACCTGGCTATAGTAACAGGAATGCCACTGGTGCGTCTCCGATGTTTAGGCTCTGCCGCAGCTGCAGCCATAATGACATGTTCTTAACTAGAGAATAGTACGTTGCTTCCGGGTTTACAGACTTCTAGGCACATCGATCACAGTTTCCTTGGCGACAAAATAATAAGGATGAAATAATGGAGGAAAACAATTGGATTATGGAGTAAATGGGAGACGTCGCGACGCTCTACATTTCTTCGGTGCGCTGCAATGCATAGGCCGTTGTTGGAATGGAGAGAACGATGCGCCCTGCGCGCATATTCCGCGTGGGTGACAGCAAAGCTCGATGATACCGGTCCTGCGCCCTTCGTCCTTCGCCTACTCATACACTATTTTTAACTCTAACCTTTGCCATTTCAACCCCAATCCCAACTGTATTAAATCCCTTCCCTGATGTTTATTAAACATCCTTGCAAACTCTATTTGCAAAATGAATTTACTTCTAAACAGAAATGCAATTCAGTTATTTTCAGTCTATATCATTTAATTCACTATAGTTATTAGCTTTTTAAATAACTATATTTATAGCAACAATTACAAAAACAAAGAAAAAATCACATTTATGTCTAGTTACTTTTAGTTTAATTTCATATTATTACCAATAGTTAACCCATAACTTATTTACCATACGCTTTTTCAATGAACTTAAATTACTTCAAACGACTTTTTCAGGAATTACGTATTATCCTTAATACGACTATATTGTTTCCTTATAAAAATATGTTTACTAATAAAATCCATGTAAATTGATTTTTTAAATTATTATTAAAAAAAAGAAAAGTAAAGGATTAAACATAATTGAAATTAAATTTAATTCTAGTAAATTTTACTTAATTCTAATTCATTAACTTAAGTTTTCTATGTTCAGCATATTTGCCATAACCCTTTTCAATTAACATAAATTACTTTCAATGATTTTTTCCTAGAATTATCTATTTTTATTTTTATTATAATCACTGTAATTATTTTGTTTTTCAACTACTATAATAATACACAAATGACTATAAAAAAAAATCTAATGGATGCTTAAATGCAATTATAATTAAATCTTAGTAGATTGTAATTGCAATTACCCTTTTAGCCCATGTGTTTAAAATAATTCATATTTAATTAATGTACACGTAATGTAAAGATTTAATATTTACATTCAATACAACAAAACTAGTTTCTATTAGTTTGAATTTGTTGTTCTTCTTGAATGAATTTAGGTAAAATATTTCTTGTAAATTTACCTTAAAATAACAGTGTTATTATGTCTGTGTCTTTTGTTTAATTTCCGTTAACCTTTAATAACCAATATTTTATATTCAAAGGTCAACGACTGTTTCGAAGCATTTACCTCGTGGCTCTTGAAAATTGACCAATATCAATGATTGTTTCTTTTTTGTTCATTCAAAGTGACTGTAGACCAGAATTATTTATGTTAATGTGGATATTATTTATATTCACAAAACATCATTATTTTAGGTAAACAAAACTTATTACATAACATATTATAAGAAGGTGAAAAAAACAATAGCCGTTTGCATTAAGAACAATTCCGTTAAAATAAGAAATTTCTCTTTTTAACATCTTCATGTGGTCAATGTCTATAACATTGTTTGATACATACCATGACGCATCTGTAATTGCCTACTGCGTTTTCGATTGGAATTGTTGAAGTATTTCAATGGTGGAGTTACTTGAATTGCTTAACTGTATTTCAAACGACTAAACAAGCTTTACAAACAACTAGTTACAACTTGTATTATGCTTCAAATTACTTTTCTCAATATACATGATTGTTTTCTATTCCTCGAAAGATTAAGATGAGCAGAAGAATCATTACTGGGATTATTCACTGGATGTTGTTACATTCTATTAATTTACATACAGCAGTCAATATATTTTAGGAACAAGACGATACATTATCAAAAATAAAGAAAAAATTTGAAAAGCCAGATCTCCCGAAAAATTGGGCACCTTTTCTGAAGTTTTTAAAATTTGATATCCAGAAAGTTGTTAATTAGAAATAATTTCATATCAACATCTTTATAGGTCCAAATTAAGCCAAACGGCTAATAACCGAGGTATTTTTGCCCTAAGAATTCATTTTTTATTGTTATATTATTTCAACTAATGGTATGGTATATAATATTAATGAATTAGTCATTAATCATTAGCATTTTTCTTAAACATTATTATATAAATATGTATATTTTTATTAAATTGTATATATCTTTTAATATATATATATATATTTAGACCTCAGTAATTTATTAAATATTACATAATTAAAATTACAATTCCTTAGGGTATTCCAGACACTTTCAAATGTATTAAGTAATAAATTTATTACTTTACTATCATAGTTTATATAACTTAAAAGTATTAATTATTAATATATATATTATTTACATAAAACGTATTACCTTTCTGGAAAGTGTACATAAATCAACCGGTTTTTTATATATATATATTTCTTTCCTTTTTGAAACACTAAGTAATTGAAAGTATTTTCTTTAAGTTCATAGTTTAACATTGTAAGGTTACAAAAAAAATGTGAATGTGTGTTTAAAAATAATTATGAATCATTTTTTTGAAAACCATCACTATTATTTGATTACCATACATTGTGTCATTGAGAATAATTAAATGTCAAACCTGATAAATAGTGACAACAATAAAACGAAAATACGTATTGTAGACAAAAAGTTGTAGACTAAAAGTATGTGAAATGGACGGTTTTCAATGTAATCTCAAAAACAAACAGATTAGTGAACGAGTTAAAGCTGTTAAATCAAAAATTAAACAACGCTAAACGTTTACTCAAATACTTCGATGTAGGTTTTATGTAATCGTCAATTTACAACCATTTAACGCTATACTTTGCTGTATACTAACAAATCACACAAATCCGATAAAAATTACACCATTGAAACAATATTACACTAATTCATGAGTAAAATGTAATTATGTTTATTTAGTGTCTAATATTATTAATTTGATAATTAATTACAATATAATAGATATTTGTGATTAAGGTCCTTACAATCAATAAAAATAAATAAATAAATATTAATAAAGACACGTTCGTATGCAATAGCATGAAAAAATAATAAGTACTAGATTATCCACTAGAAATAATAATAAAATATTATTTACGAAAAATGTTTAATTTTATTTCTTATAGTTTTTATTTGAATAAGTATTGAAAACAACTTTATTTGGTGCAAATATCTATTTCTTTTGTCATTCAGAAAAAGTCATCATCCAATAATTGTTTGAAGAAGTATAATTTGCCTCTATATTTCTTAATCAATACGGTGAAATACGGTTTGCAGTAATCAAATTATTATTCAATTACATAATTAAAAAACACTATATTCCGAAGTAGTCTTCATTTAGTAATTATGTTTAATATTTAAAAAAACATATTTGTAGTTAATAAATAATCGTATATACATTTGTTCTTAAATTTGAAAGGTATAAAAATGCTAAAATAATGTATTTTAAAATGCAGATATCCTATTTATAACATGTGACTTTTTTATGTTATCGCCAATATTTTACCACGTGAAAGATGAAGGTGACTACAATTATTTCGTGAGTACAAGGTATAATAATTAACTACTGTCCTCCACATTAATTGATATTTTTTCAATGTCTTTTGTTTCATATTACTTTCTTCTTTTATTCGTTTATTATCAAGAAAACAATGTATTATTATACACTAACTTACAATGTTTTTAAGCTTAATATCAATACATTATTGATTCATTGAAAATAATTGAATTTTATATTATCTTCCACTTATAAAATACTTCTATAGTATTGTTATTTACGTACATTTACCTTGAAATTTGAATACATTTATCTATGGATTGATATATTGGTTACGTAATATTGTTTTTTATGATATTATTATTTTTTGATTCATTAATGAAAACATGTATAATTGACTCAAATCTGCGTTTGTACTTAGATGTTTGTTGAATTATTTTTAATTCATGATTTTTGGATACTCAATTCATCATTTTACTCGCTTTCGAACATTTTTCAATAAATGTATAACATAATAAATATAAATTAATAAATATGATATTTACTTGACTCAATTTTATTTGTAGAACTGAAATAAGTAATATCCGTTTTTTGGTAATACTAAGATTATTTTGGTGATAATTGCAACTAATTATCAACGATAATTATACATCTAAACACGCTTTAATTAAACCCGCATAATCAGAAACGTATAAACGGATTAATTAAAAACTTCATTCGACTAAAGCCTTCCAAGCGAAAATCTAATTATATTTCCTTTGATGTTTTACTACATTATTTCTACTCTATAAACAGCTCATTATTTTAGTCCACCGAAGGCTGATGATTCGAATTCAAAGCGAAATATAATTAAACATTTTCAAAGATAATCCGGTACGACAAAAAAAAACTTGATGTATAATACATTTTCAGTGTACCTTTGAAAGTTAAATTTTCCTCATTACTGCATTCCGCACATTGCACTCATTAAAACAATGTTACAAAAGGGGATTACATTAAAGCATAAAAAGTATGGAATAAAAACTGCAGAATAGAACCTAATTAAAGGAATATACCAAAAAATAGCATAAATTAATCATGTTCTTAAACACAGTAAACATAATTGCTCAAATAATAATACAATTATTTCAAACTATTAAAAATGGTGTCAAAAAATGATTACTGAATTATAAGTATTCACAATTAATTAATAGAATAATTCAAATTTTAGCTCATTTTTTTTTTTGGCTGCTTTCTATAAAATTTCTTGTACATCAAAATAAATTCTAAATAAATAGTACAGAATATCATGTATTAACACCTTTTTTCACCAAGTTTCTTTTGTGCTGATTTTTTTTGCTTGTAATTAATTCCTTGATTAGTCAGTTTTCAATCAGTCCATGATCTTGACGGAAAACCGCACTATTCGAGGTATTAATTATAAGTGAAGAAAATATTTTACATTGTCAAATAAATAAATATTACTAAGCATAAATTGAATAGAATCTAGTAATTATTAAAGATTAACAAATTGCAAATAAATCAGAAATAGAAACGCAATGAAAGGTATGACATTGAATGATACAAACTGTGGTTCTTGAAACACTTGTATAGTATTCATCAAAAAGCACTTTCACGGTGCATTTGCAGGTGTTCTATGCACGCTTACATAAATAGAAACACATACATTTCTTTTTTTTTAATAAAATGAAATTGCTATGATTCAGACGTTTCAAAATAGAATTGCATAGAACCTGACATATATTTTTTTGATAAGTAAATATTATCTAGCACGTAACCGGTTCAAAAATAGTAACGAACATAAATATCGAATGCAAACTGAAATTGTTATTGAAATAGAATTGGTTATAGATTTTTTCGGTACGTCGTAAATTAAACACTTAAAGATCTAGTGTAAATTTAGTTGATTGCCATAAAATAGTTGGGATAAATTTAGAATATAATTAGTCCAGACGAAATAAGAAAAGTGCGTACAGAGAATCGAGAATAGTCTTGAAAGTGTATGAAGAAAATACAAGATTTATTATGATTGAATTGCAGAATTTATACAATTGAAGAGAAATCTGGACTCTTTTTTATAGGTTTTCTTAATATTTTTAACTTGAGAGAAGTTGAAAATCTGTTTATAATAAATATAAGTAATATATTTGTACCTTCCATCAAACTAATATATCATTCCTGTTAAGTATTTAATTATTGAAATAATCATTGTTCCTAATTAATTAATGTAAAAAAATAATTATTAAATAGTTTCAATAATAATTAGCCAAAAAAAAAGATATTTCAATTAGATTCGACTTCATATAAATAGAGAAATTTATAAACAACGTTTTCTTATTTTAAACAAAAATATGTGTTTTCCTGTTCTAAAAGCGACCTTGGAAATTAATTATAACGGAAACATTTTCCTGTTGAAAATGGTTCCTTGGAAACTCAGAATTAGTAAAATTAAAATAGGCAAAAAACAAATTTAAAACACAAATTATAGACGAAGAAAACATAGAACTGTGGTCAAAAAACATAATAAATATAAAATTAAATTGAACCAAAACAATGGCCGTTCTGTTTTGTTACTGTTCAGAAATTGAACTGTTTTGATTTTACTTGTTCTTAGTTTTCCGATCACCATGCAAAATATATTTAAGTTTATATACACAGCAGTAAACACACGTAATTTCATAAGTAATTTTCATTTTCAAGTAAATAAATTAAATGATATTTACGGATTTATATTTATGATTACATAAAGTTAAATATAAAGCGAAAAGTACATATAAATTCATAGATATTTATCATCTTTTAATGGAGAGAATAGGACATAAATTGTTTGATTTTTAACGTATTTTTAGATACAATCCAATGATTACATGATCAGTTTATAATTTAATACGAATTGATTAAATCAGATAAAATCAATTTAGAACTTGAGGTAAGAAGAATCTGGTCCAGATTAGAAGAATGTGTCGATCGAAGTCGGAAGGTCTAAAATTAAACCCAGTAAAATGTTAAATAAAAATAACAGTTGTCCGTGTGAAACGCAGCATCCAAAACATTTATTCGCTCACATTTCTTGGATTCGAAGTTCAATAAACTCCGGAGTAAAAGAGCACGCACTTTTCCGGAAAATGGTATAAGCTCATTTGACCTTAGGATATAAAACGAAAGAATTAGTATATATTGGATCATTGGGTACACGATCGATAGGCTCTTTGCAAAAATTAGATCCAATTTGGGGTCGTTATCAGGCGACAATAAAGTACACATTACGCGCTTTCCTCCGATAAAATACTATCAAGGTTCATTATCGCAATAACGACTGAAGTGGAACGTATCATGGATTAATGTTTGAAAACTACATAAAAAAAGCATTCATTAATCATTAGAAACACAGTATATCTAGGCAAGCTTGACGAACTTGGCCTCAATACTGTACCAAAAGCAGGTGCCAAATTTTTCTGGGAGTCAGCTGATGTCACGCAATTAAAACAAAATCGCAATGGTTTCGTGATGATTCGAAGGCACAGTTATATCTAAAATGTCCGTAATTAAATTCTCACGCATCCCTGCGTCCGTCGTGGTTTCTAAAATTGCAGGCATTCCAGCAGGGCGCGAAAATCAAAAGTTCATTGAACAAGAACAACATTCTCAAACGCTCTTTTTGAAAAACCATAATCGCTCCCATTTCACGTATCTCGGTTTCGAACGAGGAAGTCGCAACTGGTAGGATTTCAGCGTGTAAAATGGATCAAAACCCGTTTTTAGGTCGTTAACCACATGCAGCAATATCCTCGACTCTCCATTCTTCTTTCGTTTCGTTTCGACTCTTATTTACAAAACAAATTTCGTTTTCGGTTGATTTCACTAAGCGCTTTCCTAACAAGCAAGTACTCCACCACAGCAAATGCAAATCTTAAATTAAATTACACTTCAAATGGTTTATATTTTATACCCATTGACTACGGGAATCGGGATCTGGTGGTTCTTGCCAACGACGCTCTTCATTTCGTCTTTCTTCTCGCACTTATCCCACATTATTATGAAACACTATTCAATGTAAACCTCCAGTCGAGCTCATTAACGTTTTTTATTTATATTTTTCTCCCGAGATTTTCCGCTGTATTAAAAGAAAAACTAATTTCGGATTTTCCGAGCGCACCGTGCCAACTTTCCGTCGCGTCCAGCTGTTTACTATTTTATTTTCGCTCCGGCGGATCTCGCAGCATGTGCACGATATTACCATGACTCACCTGCCTTCAAAAACCACAGGTAGATACATACAATTACTTCCACCTGAGAACCACCGTAGGCAACCATGTGTACCATTATAACGTAACGAATTACGTAAATTTATTATATAGGCAACTAAATTAACATCTTTCAAATGAATTGTATATGTTTTGAATAAGTGTATCATTTACTAGTTGTACTTATAACTAGTTTACTAAGATAAAATGATGAACTTGAACAAATCAGACCATAAGAACGAATACCTATGATCAATAGTAATAATTAAAATAAAAATGATTAACGATAACCATTGACTATATATGTTTTCTCACTGTTCTGTTTTTCGCAGTTCGGTTCTTGTATGTTCTCAAAATATAGGCTTACAAAACATGAATTAGGGATGGAATAGGTAACTTTTCACAAAGATGAAGTAAACAATAGAATATTACCTTTTAGTAGATGATCGTGTATCGCAGGCACTCAATATTGAAGGCCAATCTCTCATGATTTCGGATGTTTTCAACTCAATACTGCGCACTTTAACATCATCTAGAGAAAAGCGGCAACTGCTCTGCTCGGTTCTACAAAGTGTAATTGAATTAGTTTAATGGGTGGTTTTTACTTGTAATTGAATTACCTATCAAGATCTTCTACGCCGCTGCTTTGGCTTTGCTCTAAATCGAGCATGCAATCGTCCGAGTCGATGCTTTCGCAAGGTGACAGAGTATCTAAAGATCCAGCCCTAGAGCTTAGTAGTTTCTTATTGCGTAAAATGAGCGGACTGCCCTCGAATGCGCCCATGATCCTCCTTTTGGGGACAGGGGTAGTCTCCACTAAAGTTGGAGTGGCCTCGCTGTAAGCTTCGCTATTGCCGGGTGTCAGAGTATCATCAAATACAAGTGCGGGTTGATCTGCGATTTCATCATCTATTAGAAAGTCTTCCCTGTCATCGGAGAGAGAAAGAGAGTGTGATTCGTTGGTGGGACTTCCCGGGGCTGACAAAGTCAATTTGTCGTTAATATCTTTGGAGTTGGAAGAGCTGTTGTTTTTCTTTGTCTCTTCTGAGTAACTGCAGACGATGCTATCGACTGGCGACGTTTCATCTTCTAAGTTCATGGAATCTTCAGCGTTTGCAGCAACCGCGGCAAACTTGGGATCTTCAATGGAGAGAATGACGTTGCGAATTTCGCTTTTCGGTATTGTGCTTGTCAGTGAAGCTGTCATGAGATTTTGCAAGGCGGATCCAATCGAGGTGGCCGTCATTTTGTTGGGGACGACTGGTGCTTGATCCTTTTCGCGACTTTCATCGCTCGAGCTGAAGCTGCAGCTGAAGTCGTCGGCCATGGCTTCTCCAGCGGCGTTATTCCACATTTGATCATCTGAACTTGGTGGACTCGAATCGTTCTCCTTGATGCGGGCTTTAAGGAAGGATTTCGGTTTTTCAACGCGTTTTTCTTCCTCGTAATGACTGGACGCATCGGAGGATGTTAACGAGTTACGACGAACCCTGTCATTGTCGATTTTCCTCTGGTACTCGATTGTCCTGTCCCGCACAAAGCCGCTGTTCTGTCGTTGGAAAGCGCTAGGCAATGGAGGAAGTGGAAGCGGTATCGGCTCTGAAACTTCATCTATGTCTCTAACATCAAAGGTGTTTCCACACACTATGGCCTCTAAGTTACGGCCTCTTAGCTTGCTTCGACGGAACATCGGAGAACAGTCGAGTTGCTGGATGTTATCGCTACCAACGCCAGAGTCCTCCGTCTCTTCCGGCTGCTGGTTTTGTTTAGTATTATTGTTGGCAAGAGTCTTTGCGGTTTTTGATTCCATAATTTTAATGGGCATCGGGCGAGGAAGTTGATTGCTCTGCAGCGTGAACTTGTTAGGCTGAGAGAGGCCACTGTTAGCTTTGATCGAGCGGTTCTTGTTCGAGTCTATGGATGTTTTGTGCATTTCCACTTTTGCTTTGATAGCATTCTCCAACTTTTCTACTTCCTTGTTGTTGTTGGAGTACTCCATGTGGGCTGGGGGATGTGTGTTTATATCGGACACGCGGTTCAGGCGATTCACGTTCGACTGGCGGAAGCCGAAGCGACTCACTTTCGTTCCAGCTGCTTCCTTCTTCGGGGGTGGAAGTCGGTGAGGGGTGGATCTACCCGATTGCATAGCATTCGTGGTTAGAGGCTCGGTGTCACCTGTGTTACCATTGTTGTCGATGGTTTCCGTTGAGGCGTTCGCAAGACGTCTGGCGGCTGTTGGGTTCTCGGCGACCGACGTCGCATTCGTCGGTCGCCTCTTAAAACCGAATGATGTTGCCATCCCTTTGGTTAAGCTCGCCTTTTTAATACTACTTTTATTCTCATCCTCGGGACTCTGAAAAATAAACAACACCAATTAATTAAACTTCATTATAAACACAATAAAACTTTAAATCTTGCCAAATTCTTAACAAGTTTGCTAGGACATTTACACTAAACATGACAATTTATATATTTCATAATAAACACACGAAACTAAAAAACTTGCATGATTTTTATCTATAACATATACACTAACCATGACAACTCATGTGAAATATTTTGAAAGCAATGACTAAAGCAGACGTAGCTAAAACTACCAATTGTCGTAGCTGAAAGGAGTGGGATAAAGAAAGTAAACAAAGCATTGTCATAAATATACAAAGCATGTCTGTAAGTACGTAACAGCCTACTTCCATGTACGTAATACGCAAAAGTTAACGAAAATGGTATGGCTTCATGTCCAAAATTGAAAATCTCAATTATTTATTATTAATATCTTGTAATATATTGGATTGTTTACAACTTAAATAATCAAAATTAGTAGCGGATTTCCGCACAGTCACGCACTGAGCCTATAAATTTAAGGGGGTCTGAAATTATTATATCATATGGTTAAAAATTATCAATGATTCCTCAAATGGGCCACCATTCACCGGATTTTTATGTACTTTGTTTTAATTATAAAATTATACATTGCACTTAATTAGTAATACCTAAATAAAAAGTGTAATAGCAGTAAAGTAAATAGTAAGGTATACTTAAACAAAGTACGTAGTACATTTGTTGAACTATTTCCCAATGCAGATTTGTAATTTTTTATAATGATTTCACAAGGAGCGATGCAAAGTATGAAGCCTAAGGTATTCTGCTGCACCGAACCATAGAAATTCTTTACTCGAAGGCAAATTTTCAATCTGCGATCGGCAGTAACGACCGCTTGTTACATAAGGCCACTCGGGGCCACGTAAATTAAGATAGTCAGAGTCGTAATTCAATTTGCAAACCAGATTCGATTCTAATGATGAATAACAGCCAGGCGAGTTACCATTTTCAACCTGCTCCGTGCTCCCAAGGATGCGATATTTGCATACTACATAATTGGAGCAATTAAATAAGCGTAATAAGATTGGGTTTATTAATGTTGCGACTAACACGACGCTTAAGTGGACTTCATTTGCGTAATGAGAGTTTTAAGGGAATACTCGTGCACGACGTTTTCGTGCTAAACTCATATTTATTTTTGATTAAAAAAAAGTTAGTGCGGTTAACGTACATCATTTTAATATTTATTTGAGAAAAAGAAGTAATAAATATACCACTCTAATTTTACTCATGTGGATGTTGACTAATACCTAACTTATTAGTAACGGTTACCTAATAATTATTGTCCATTGTTTTGGTAAGAAACTGAAATCATTTTCATTAATATATAGATAAAATATTGGAATTTTATATTGCCTACTTTCTTCTCTAACTTCTTGCCTTTTCATAAAGTCATTTATCTAAAATTCGTTGTCTTTTTCAGCAAAAATTCATAAATATTGAAACGTATTTAAAACAAAATATTAAGAAAATTTTGTAACCAACAAAATAAATGGAAATTTTATAATGCTAAATCACTTGAATTTGATTAAATAGCATTTTTTAGCAATTAATCTCAATCTAGAATTGGTAAAACGAGTACACTATTTAGTTACATAGGAAAATATATATTTTATTAATATCTTAGGTAATTATTACATTGTTATTTTACAATATAATAAAATTATTTTACTTTTGTTATTTTACTTGAATAAACTAGGTACATATCCATTCAAACAACTGACTGTTAAGTTTTCATTTATGTTTCAAAAATGATGAAATTGTTAATTAAATTATTTTTTCATGTCTGTTAATGTCAAGCATATATGATTTATAGCTTACTGGTAAACTAATAACAAGTAAAAACAGAACAGCAAAAATTTAGAATAAATATACATAAAACATAACATGCGGGTTAAAACCGTTGTTGTTTTTACTTGTTCTGAGTTTTCAGAGAACCGTTTTATAATATAGTAATTCTACACTATTTTTCAAGAACTAAAAAGATCTGTAACAAAAAAAAATCATCATTATTTATAAAATACGGTTGTTATAAGATTTTGAATACGTTACATAAAGGATATTTTAGTTAATAAAAATTGAAGTTGTGAGAAGTTTAGAGATTTGATTTAGTTTCTTAAGAATTTTCCGAAAGCTAATATAGAATTTAACCATAGCTAAAGCTCTCAGCAGTCCTTCATTCTTATATCCTCATATATTATTTTTTCGAGAAATTAACAGATTGAAATTCTGACTAACGAATATAGAATTTAAATAATTATATAAAAAAACATGTAAGGTGTACGTTCGTATAAATATCTAGTAAGTTTCTAGGAATTAAGAAACTTTTATAAGAAACAAAGAAAATATAGATATTTACCATCCTTTTACCGAACATTATATATGTACTTATGTGCGTTTACTGTATATGCATGTGACAAAAAAAGAAACTGCGATTGATACTGTGTCAAGGGGAATGCTGCTATCTTTCACCTTGCATTAGAATCTCTGCGGTTAACGATCACACATATGAATGGTGGCTTGCAGAAGAATAATGATATAGTAGCATTGTTCATTGATATTTCGACAGCGTCTAAATGCAGACAAAATACTGTTATGGAGGCCCGAGTAGACACGACGTTTGTCATGCCAAGATGTGTGTCACGTCCATAGAACAATATATTATTTGACTAATTGCGAAGAAACTGCATACAGCTACACTCTGTGTGAGAGAGTGCTTTCGAAACGACCTGGGAATTCGACTTGAAAACAATATCGGATACTTAATCCAAACTACACTTAAACATTTTTTATACTCACACTTGATTCTACCTCATTTCTTTTATCCACTTGTTCTCTTCCACTTTAATTTATTGGATTTAACGATAATGCGGTGAAAGGCGACGTGGAAAGACAAGTACTCACAATTCCACACGTCGAGGCGAAACTGGGATCGGTTTTACATATAAATTCCGCACCGTTAGGCTACCAATAATTTTAGAAATTTTCAATGCAATGCCAGACGCACTCACATGCATTTCTTTTTCATAGGTTTTCCAGCGTTTTACGCGATGACCATTGAATGGTAACTGCGATCAGAGAATGCCGTAGGTTTCAAAGTCGAGATCACGAGTTCGAGAGAATTATTTGCGGGAACAATTAGAGGTAAATTGCATAATTCCATCTTTCTCCTTTGTAACAGAATCATAGACAATGAGCGATTGAGCGCGTTTGTTTTTGTCCTGAATTCGTTACCTGCCCGAGGATCTTAACCGCAGCTCAATATCGAAATTGAAATTACAAATCAGTCCTAATGATTTCACAGAAATATCATTTATTTCAATAGACTTTTTTGTACATGATCCATACAAATTGCTATTTTTGCAGTAATTCCACACAATTTAATATATTATTCTTTTCTCGAACAACATTGACTAAATAATACAATAGTTCATAATTATATGAAAGTATTTTTTTACTTTTTAGTTAGTTACATGCCAATAATTGATATTTGATTGAATGAACAATAGTTTTAATACATTTACCATTTTTATAAGCGAAATTAATTGCCTTTCTTAAGTATTTATAAAAAAAATATATAAACTTTATCATAAATGTTACCCTTGTTAGATTTCCATTCATTTATATAAACTTTCATAAATTATAATATGTAAACAATCATTCATTTATTACAAATTTTAATTATTTCGGTTCATTCTACATTAATTTTCTTTACAAGATTTCACTTTTTTGAATAATGGTATTATTTTTAACATCGAGTAAATGTCATGAAAATAATTGTTTCGTTTTATAAAGTTCTTGTAATAATTATTAAGTATTGTTACATAACACAGCAATGAAGAAATAATTTATATTAAAACATTCAAATATCTTCAATTGAATATATGTAAATTGTTTTATAGTTGTTTTATAAATCCATTCGAACAATTGACTCTTCTTAGTTTCTATTTGTGTTTTAGAAATGATGAAATTGGTATTTGAATTCGATTTTTCCTTGCGTTTAATATCAAGTATCTATGATTTATAGTATAACAATTGTTCAAAATTTAAGCTCGAGTGAATGCATATTTGACAGGTTCGAAACACTAAATTTGGATCAGCTATTGCACCATTTCTTCCACACCTGAATCGTTACTAATACATGATTTAACATAAAGTATTTGAAAAATAGCTTTTCTGCTTTATGAGTCATTCAGTTTAATTATTAATAATAATTATTGTGTCATCTAATATTTTATTTTCAATTATTTATCTATAGTTATATATTGTTTTCAATTAAATTATTTAAAAAAAAAACTATTTTTTGTACATTACTTTTAGTTAGATTTTATAAAAATCCTAATTTTATAATTCCCATTTTTATATTATTATTTTTAAGAAAATAAGATAAGATGTGTTGGACTCTATACTTATACAAAGTTAGTATTCAGTTAACGTACATATACATTCCATAATACGTACATTTGGGTAATTTAAATATACAACACACTAATGTAGTACACGAAATAAAGTACACTTATAACTAGTCCAGAGACTGTTCTTTTATTATTATTATTAATGTTACGTCCCTATTTCTGGCACCTTTTCTGTCCTTATCCGGTATTTTAAATACCGGAAAAATCGGTCAGCGGTGGAATTTGAACCAGCACCATTCGCACCAGATTATTGTATTTCAGGGAATCTTAACCCCTAACCTCTAAGAGTTGCCCCAATCTATGTCCTTTAATTGTTTATTTTTACCAACTTTCTCGATATGGATATGGGAGACTATGGATTCACATACAAGACAATATTTAAAGAAAAAGAGAAAAAAAACCTACTTCAATTCTAAATTGGTTTAATAAAGTGTGTCTTATCACTCCTAAAATACTGAGGATATGATTAATTTGATAATATCAAGTATTTTTATGTTTGTTTTCTTAAATTATACACAAATATAGAAGTACCTATTATCTTTTGAAATGATTCATAAATTGTTAGAATGAGTTATTATTTTTTATGCAATAATTTATTATTAATTAGGAAATTAACCTTTTATATTTTCTATATATCATCATTTATTTATGTGTTTCCATAAATCTGTTGGTAACAAATATAGATTCGAAACGATTTCAAAGCATGGAATGATCGCCTTGGGCCATTGGTTCTCAACGGAAATCTGCAGCTCTCACTTGCGGCTCCCAGAAAATATGTGAAGACACATCGGCCACACCCTTTCAAACTACTTATACACCTTTATCCTCGAAGCTACGAATCGAGCGAGGGTAGCCGGATGTGACGAAACGTACGAGAAATGTTATTTCCTCGACAACAAAAAATCCATACTCCGCTAAACTTGCCAACCGTAAAAATCCCGACCTCAGATCGTTGGTCTATTTACGGAACACAATTGATCATACGTTATGCAAGCAGATTTGTTACAGTCGCCACTCTTTGTTTATAGACGTTGTAATCAATTTATTTGAATTTACGAGTGTGATAACGAACGCTTTATTTATATAAAGGAAAGCTCGAAGATTAAAATGTATTTTCTATTCTTGGAAATCTAGAATTGTAGATTTCATTAAAGTGTAAGGAAATGAAAGTAATTAATGAAATTGAAAACTTGATACGGTTCTTAGAATTATTGATGATATTCATAACAACTACTGCAACTAAACATAAACATAAACATGATATTTACATCGTTTATTTCTGTTTTTGTTTCTTTTGTCAAATATATTTGCTTATTGTCAGAATGTAACAGAGTACAAATAATATAAATATTTCAAGAAAATATTAAGTAGAAATGTTAATTAGAAATAATTGAGAATATAAATGTTAATACTGATAGTTAAAATGTTAATATAACAATTGCGAACATTGATTATATAATATATGAGAAATTTGTATTTATAATTCGTAAAACGAGAATTCGTAAAGTAAAATCAATTTAAAAGTGATTAGAAATATAAAAATATCTATTTTATAAATGAGTTTATGGATGTATAATGAAATTTGTTAGTTTTAATTTTTTATTGGTAATAGTTTATGGTTTAGAATGTCTAAATTAGGAATTGAAGAAAAGTTGTTAGTAATTAGAAAAAACTGGAAATGAAAAAAAAGTTTGAAAAAATCTATTACAAGTTCTTTAAAGTTAACAAAAACAAGGACTAATTTTCAATAATGATCTACATGTGAAAGGAATGGAAAGTCACGAAACAGATAACATTTTTTTTGCTAATTTTTATGAATAATAATTGAAGTATTTAAAATGTTAATTATATTAATTAAAGCGATAATGAAGACATAACTTTAATCTCTTGTACTGCTTCCTCTGAATGTAAATTGTAATTGAATGAAAGATGCCCTTCACCTGTGTGTGTGTATGAGAGAAAAGTGTCCGAGAATTTGCATACATTTCTCACGTTCTCATTGTCTTCCTAAAATGCATAAATATTCAACCATAAAGAGCCACATACAACAACTAATTTTGTTGCTTTGATGAAGATTTCTCTCGAAAGTTATGTTATAATGAAAACACTGTTTTTCCAAGAACATCACAATGAAAAACCATATTAATTCAAGCATACATTCTTGTACAAGATCTAATCCTGAATTATATGCAAATTATTTATATTATCCGTTAAGTCTACAAGAATTATCCGTTAAGTTATAAAAAAAATAGAAAATTTATTTGAATAAAAATTATAAAATGATTTAAGTCTTAGAAATGCAATGAAATTAATCAAAAAGCAGATGAAAAAATAATAGTATAATAAACATCATTATTATAATAAAAGTCATATAAGAATTTATAGTAAAATTTCAATGGATTTATGTAAAATAGAAGACTTATATTGTATTGTGTAGCATGAAAACCTTTCGAGTTTATTTTTTTTGAGAGAGATTGCCCTTTCAATATGTCAACGGAATTCCCGGAGCTCCCGTTTATTTCCAGATTCATAAAACATTTCATATCATGAAATGCATTACAGCGAAGACAGCTGAAATATTTTTATTTACTCAAAACTTCATTCGCATTTTACGTTAAACTATAATATTCATGAATAGATTAATTACAAAAAAATCAAGTTATATTTTAAATACAATTACAACCTTTGTTAAATCAATAAGCATACCAAATACATAATTGAAATGTGTTCGCGGGCCGTGTAAAATAGCTTCGGGGGCCAGAAGTTGCACCACTTTTATAATTGATTGATATGCAATGAAGATCTCATCTCATTATATAAAACCATACAGTTAGATAATGATGTTGGAAATGCATCTATTTTCTTCGGTTTGGTTTAAAATTAATGTGAAGAGTAGATTATATATGTAATGATTGATTTTTTGTAATTGGATTAATAAGTAATTATCATTACTGGAATAATGTAAGTAACCCTTTAGGACCAATAAACATAGTTATATAAAATTGATTCATTTTATTTCAAATTTAAAGGCTATAATATGAGTTTTCATATTTATTCTAATTTTCATGAACACCTGCAATCTAGATTATTATGCAATTTCATAGTTTTTCAACCATTTCTAATAATTGTTGCAATTTAAATAAATTTAATCAAATGGTAAACATATTCAGTTATTCATTAAGGTCAAACACTAAAAATAACTTTCATATAAACCAATCAAATATGTGTTATATTATAGAAAAGCAAATGTGATTGTAATGCAACGAGATTGCAAGTCGGGCATTACCATGTTAATAAATCTATTAAAGCGTTCGGTTTCACTCTCTACATTAACGTGTATAAGTATCATAAAATTCACGAAGCAGAAAACTGTCAAGCTATTGACCTTAATTCTCGCTTATACGTACCAAATAACTATGAATTTATCAGTGGCTTTTAATTAGATTAGTTCGTTAGCGTTTGTAATTAGTTTTCCTCCGTGTAATTTAATTTGATTGGACCGATTTACTAACGCAATACGTTTCGATACTGTAGTAATCAAATAACTCTATTAACACTGTTATTAAAACCAATCAGGCAATTGAAATCTATGTACATATTTACTATGAAACTATTGAAAGAGAAAGTTTTTCAAAAAAAATATAGTTTTCAAAAATTTCAATCTCATTATATTAAAACTTTTTGTAAGCTGCAATAACACATTTGATCATAAAGAAAATTAATTCGTACTAAATAATAAGGTTTTGTTTATCTTTTAGAATTGTTTTTGGAAAAAAGGTTTTTTCTGTCTGTAAACATTTTTTTTGATGATCCTATTTAATAGAATGAAAAATATTATAATATTTATATATGTGCGTAATCGAGAAATAAAGTTAAGAAAAAATATACATTATTTAACAGTTTTGTATTCAAATAATAGTAGAAAAGTAAATTTTTATCAATAAGGGTTATTGATCACAGATTTTTAAACGTATTTAATTTAAAGCCAGACAGTTACATAATAATGTTGGAAATGCTTCTGTGTTCATTAATTTTGTATTATATAATGTTTAAAATTAATGCGAAGTGTAGATCATAAATATATGTGATTATTGAATTTTTGTAATTTGATTCATTAATAATTATCTATACTGGAATAATTTGATCATCCAGTAAAAACACGTTATTGAAGTGCTTTAAAGTTGTTTCTTACATAAATTTCTGTCTTATAACTAACTAATAACAGAGTAAATTGGATTACATATACGGTCGTATCCTGTACAACTCCTATACTTTAGCATACTTCATTATAAATTTTTACAACGTGATGTCTATTCAAAAGTACATATTAGGTCATTCGATCTAATGTAATCTAACTAATAATGAACAAAAACAGAAATCAGAAAATCGTTGAGTTAAAAAGTTGTTAGAGAATTGCATGGAATTAAGCAGAAAACTCAATCAAAAAAACGAATCTTAGTTCACACGCGTCCTTTAAATACATACCAATCGGTCTTCCCGATAAAAAGAGGCGCGCAAATAACCATGTAAGGAGGACGATGGTACACGGCCACACGCAGAAACGGTAATAGGCTGTAAAGTCGTAAATAGTATTAAATTAAAATGGATTGCCCTTTTGGAGCTGCCGGTAACAGTAAATCCAGGATTTGCTCAATTATGCAATGCCGTTCGGATGTTAAAACCGCGGATTATGGCGACATGCCAAAGCGGTCGCCGGTTCAAAATACTCTTTCGTCTGTGTCCATGCCACAAACAACAACCAGAAAACCGAAACTTCTCTCCGCAAGAAGCGCCCAGTCCAATTCCGGTGGCTGCAAACACTTGGATCGCTTCCATCTATCTTTGGTGATTCCTTGAAGCCCGATACCGGACGGGATTGAATTCATTGCTTCTACCATTCCAACTAACTGGAGAATAAAATAGGAACCGAACTTCTTGACTTGATCTATTTTTATTGAAAACTTTTAATTTTATAACTTAATGCGTTCTGCAGTGTAATAAAATACATCTTTCAGTACTCAGATGTAATGATTTCTGGTGTACGTTCGTGTGAAAAATTGATGGCACATGTAGGCATTTATATTGGAATTCAACTTACTGAAATAAACGCTAACATAACTGAGCATTACTATAATTAAACTAGCTTTATTCCTGATTAATTACATTCCTGAAACACAATGAATTTCGTATAGCATAGTTTATGTGAAATATAATTAAAATTTGTATGCACATGATTGCTAATGACCGATTGAAAAGTGTACGTTCGAGCGAACAAAGGTTAACATATGTATCATAAAAATATGCAATTATATAAGAAATCAACCAAAATTCGTTTATGAACATTTATGAATACTCAACATTAACTGAACGTCATTATAATTAAACTTTCGTTTCAAATGATATTTCTCAAACGCAGTTACTATAAATTAGCGTTAATTTAACTTAATAAAATAATTTAAATAAGTACGCACATATAAATGTTTAATTGCTGAAATAAAGGAGTGTACGTTTGTATGAATATTAAATACTTTCGTGCGAACAAAAAGAAACTTGCGTTTCAAAATATTGTAAACATATACATGTATTTTTGGCTATCTACAAATGTTTGTTCAAAAATGAAATTCTTAAAATGCAATTAATACATTAAATTACATGTATTAATACAATCTTTTCAGAGAATATTACAATTTTGAATTAGACAAAACTGCTTTTACTAATAAATATTAAAACTTGGTAGAAAGACCTCGGTCGTTAGTGCTTTGTCCCTATTTGCACCAAAAGTAAAGACGTTAAAATAATAAACTTTAACATTATTTTTTCTAAAATAAGTAAAATTGTACATTTCATGAAATATATAATAGAAGGATAAAAAATTGTATACATTTATTGTCATAAATCGTTATTTTCTTATTCATATACATAAATAATATAATTTTAATTTCTATTTAGATTAAAGAAGATCTGTATATGTGCTAAAACAATCGTTTGCATTTATATAGGAAATCAGTAATGAATGTACATTCGTTTAACGTTCAAAAATTAGCGTTCGAATTATGTACGTTAACTGAAAGCCGACTATAAATAAACGTTGGTTTCAAATTACATTGCTAAAATGCAGTTAATACGATATATTATATTCTCGTAGTTTAACGTTCAGGTCAAGACTTAAAACAGACATAAAAGCAGTCGTAAATCAAGATGTTTTCGCGCAGATTACGTCTCACATTTACATCCAAAATACAACGAAGGTTTTTTTAATAGTCGAGCGGATTAAGGACAGACGTGGCTATAACCCAGTCTCTCGAATACATAGATTACTAAGGTGTTCTTGTTTAACTTTGCAATGAGAGTTTTATGAGCCTAGATAAATTAAGGTCGAAAGAAGGAAAAATAAATACGGAGCGAGGAAAGTACACACGGCGAGCACATGTTGCTGACTATATAAGAGGACTTTAATGAGTTTATTAGCACCGTAATGGTCGTTCTTAAACTTGACTAAGACCATTCCTGAAGCGTTAATCAACGGAATCGTCACGTTCGCCTCGCATTCAGACCAAATTGTATCTTGCATTTCGAGAATGGATAACAAATGATCAGCTGTGTGTGCCCACACACAGCATCCAAGATTTATGACTCTTGATGATTGCAGGTATGCTAAACGCTTGATTGCAGGTAAGCTTTGATTAATACGCAATGGTGATAATAATAATAACAAGGGGGAAGTGATAATCACTCGAGACGTATAATTAAACTGATTCAAACTAATTTTAGTTGAAGGCGATTTAATAATCACAATCTTTAACATTTGCATACGATTATTTCAAAACTAGGTTAATTTACTAGGAAATGTCAATATTATTCAACATCAATCGAAAATAAGCATATTTTGTATTTGCATAATTGTATAGCATTTTCCTAAAATATAACTTTAGTGTGTTCTAATCAATTTGTGATATATGTCAAATAGCTTTTCTTCTTTAAGATCTAAATCTAAATGCAAAATCATTTATATTAAACAATATTTAATCATCAAAATATTATTGATGAAAGAGAATTTATGAATTGAAATATATAAATAAAGTGTCATTAGAGAATCGTAACTATTTAGAAACTATTAAGACTATGTAATATTTCATTTATCAGTTATATACTGTGGACTCTGTCGATTGTGAACTTTAGACACTTCAATAAGTAATTGAAAATTAAAAATAACAAAGGAAGTTTAATTTGAAAACTTTCTATGTTGTGTAATTTCAAATAATTTTTCACATCTTTCTTTATAAAATGAAATTGAAAGAAAAGGCTGGCCAAAGGGCTATCAACCATTAGTCTTTCTGTCTATGAATATTATGTACAATGTAGAAACTAAATGAACAAGAGAGAAAAAGAAACATTATACCAAAGAAAACAGCCTCAGGGTTTAAATATAATCCTTTATAATAAACATTTAAGATTATTGTAAGTATTTAGCTATAAGAAATATAACAACAATTGAAGAAAAGAAAATTGGATTTAAATATAAAGCAAAATATACAATACAATCTATAATAGTTGTCTTTAAAAGTTTTTATCACTTTTCTATTACTTTCAATCAACAATTGTATTGAAATTATTATAAAATAACTTATAAGAAAGAAATACCTTACATTGAATTGATGTAATCCTTATAAATGATCATAAACCAAAATTACCCATATGTATTCACTTACTTAGTTGAACTAAATGATATCTAATGCAAATACTGAAAACTTGTCTAAACGTATGTTTCGATGCGCATGTTATCTATAAATAAAATTGAAATTATACTAGTTTTTCTATTTTATTTTGACCGACTTACATTAGTTGTATGGGTCAAAGCTTAGCATATATAATAAATCATTATTTATCAAATCAGCTCTAAATTATTACGTTTCATTTCATATGATTACACTTTGTTTTTTGCAATTGTTGCAGATAGCTAAAATTAATGTATAAAACTTATAACGAATTCATTTACTTTTATAAGAAATAACATTTTTTTTAAATGAATTAGTTTGTATATGGAATTAATAAAAATAAATTTCAAATCCTGAAAATATACCGTAAATTTCAAAATCTGCAAATTTATTGTTATAACTTAAATTTTAAAAATTGAAAATGTGCAGTAATTATCAAAAATTGAAAATTTACGGTAAATTTAAAAAAACCTGAAAATTTTTCAGAAATTGAAAATCTTAATATTTATTGTAACAATAATTACAAAAACTTAATACAGCAACAAAGATAAAAATGAATAAAAATTTGTAAGACTTTTATTACTTTGATTATTGTATTTTTTTATATTTAATGCATCAAATTTGATCTCATTTTCATCAATATAGAAAAATTCGTTTTCAAAATGTTTATTTTTTATAAAAAAAAATCCATTTTAGAACCAATTACTATGTTATGAAAATAATTAAGATTTTCACGAATTCATCAGGAATTATTTTAATTAACTATATTAGTTACTTACGTACTAATGTGTAATTAATAGAAATAATTTTCGCGAAATCAATAACTTGATACATTTCGTTTTTCTAATTTTAACCAATGCATATTTTTAGCATTACGGAAGTAAACATTAATAAAACTGCAAGAAACCATTATCAAATCAACTAATCCATGTTGTCAAAACATATGAAAATAAATAGCTTCTGGAATTGAAAACACGGAGCGCAATCCCACATCCTATAATTAGAAGAAGCTATTTCCATTTGTGTTTCACGCTTCTCATTTTATTGAATATGCCGAATCTGGAACTACTCTGCAGCAGCAGCAGCGAATCCCGCCTTTCCGCCATAACCCGCATTGTTCTGATGACGTATTGCGTAATTACGTCGGCCGTTATGGGATTTGAATGGGTCTGTCGAGAACAGATTTATATTGACAGAAGCATTGTTTTTACCAGGAAATGCGGCTCATAGTCTTCGAATATCTCGCATAACACGGTTGCTGGACGAGCTGCAATTATTCCATCCATACACAATGCACCGCATTATATGTTCTTGTGAAAACCAATTAAGCTATTCCACAATTACCTGGAATACGGCATTACTTTGTAATGGCTCAATATGCTTTTCGAAGTAATTGCGTTTTCTTTATATAAGCTTAATTGAAAATGATGAACCGCAAATATTAAGAAAACCTCAATTAAAAATTTAATAGAGAAGCAATTAGTAATTCAAATATATTCATTCAGAAAAATTCTCTCCATGTTCTTTCGTATCCTCACCAGGATCCGCCATCCAAACAACTCGTATAACACTCCACTATTCCAAAACCAAAATTGTTCCAGTCCTTGATAGATACCTCTCACTTTCCTTAAAATCATCTCAAAAGACTTAAAATTATTCTCTCTCATAAAATTTTGTATCCCTTGAAATTCATCAACCCCTCCTAAATATAAGTATTGAATATCAGTATCTATTTCAAAGTTCAATTTGTATATTATGTATCTTATGTATGAATATTTGATAATTGTACATATTTTACTTTGACGAGCCCCGGTTTTCCCTACTTTAGAAGTAAACCATGGAATGGATATTGTGTCAATAATATACAATGTCTTATTTGCCGGTAGAAACACTTAGTAAATATTTTATGGTGATTATTCGCATTTTAATAAACACAATTCTAGTACTAATAATAATTCGATTCGAGAATTTTCGAATAGAGTAATAATAGCAAATAGTTGTAGGATTAGTAACCACATTTCAGTTAATACTGAAGTTTTCAGATATTAATTTAAATTAATTATTATCAATTCTTTTATCAATTTTTTTTATTCTATCTATCAGTCATTTATGTAATTTTTAATATTTATAAATACTTATGAATATAAATACAGTATATTTTAATAATGATATACTAATTAGGTACAAAACTATATTAATAACTTATAACAATTATTAAATAGCAATTAGTAATCATGTTATTCAAATAAAATAATTAATTAATAAAAAAAATAAGGAAATGTTGACTGGTTTATTGGAACATTCAGGAAATTCGTAAACCAAGGAAATTATTCCACAAATCCAGTTTAAATGGTAATCATGTAATTGTAAACCGCGAAATCATCAACATTATTATTACAAGGAAAGTATAAAAGAAACGAATAATAAAATAAGTCCAGTTTGTACAAGCTAAGTAATTCACTTTCTAGCGTATAAATAAATTCTTACGATAAATTCTTATGTAAGTTCGCGATTTCAATAGGCAACAGGGAATAATTAAATACTTTGGTCGAAGTGTATCTCGAAATCGTATGCAAATGAAATGTCACTCACGTTTACATCTGTTAATGCCATCCAATTATATTGGACGTTAATAACAGCTGCTTGATCTTCAATACGCCAACATAACGTTATGTTCTTAATGTATGTATGAAGCATGTCCCCAATTTAATTTCATCGTTTTGTGTTTCATCAATTTATAATTAAGTAGCACATGAAGATATAATAAATGGGACTCAATTATATTTATTATATCCTTTTAATAATCGTAAATTTAATATTAATTATTACATTACATGAAATAATTGAGTTATTAAACTTCTTCATGTTTATATTGTTTACTATGATATAATATTTATGTAATTATTTTTTAAATAATGTTAACTAAAAAAAGACGTTCTCTATTTAATTTATAAATAATATAATAGCAATGCAAAAAAATATAAAGAAAAAAATAACTTCAAATAGCTATTTCTGCCTTTTCTATTGAATTTACTTAAAAAGACACGTTTTTTACCAATTATAATATAAATTATATTTTGAATTATCGAAAAAAGTAGTCATTTTTGTGTTACAAATGAAGATATAAAATATCCTTTTAATCATCATAAATTTATATTAAAAATTACATAACATGAAATAATTTACTTAATTTAAGTTCTTATTTTTTTTTAATGGTTAGTATCTTCTAAACTTGCGTCCTTATCAGCCTTCACTACCTTATTTTGCAGAGCGGTAAATGTCGGCCAGCTTTGGGATTCGAACCAGCACCATTTCGCACCAAATTTTTGTGATGCAAGGACTCTTAACTACTCTGTCAAGAGTTGCCTCGTACTTCATATTATTATTAAGATTGTTATTAAGTTTCTGCATTTATTTTTAAGTAATCTTATCTAAAAACGATGCCTTTGTCGACCTTTTGTAATAGAAATTATATAATTAAATACATTTCTACTTAATACATTATTTACTTGAATCTACATAATGCAAGTATTGACATCGTTTTGATCAGTCTTGATTCTATGTAGATTGAAAATTTGAAATGTTAAATAATAAAAACTTTTGTGAGGTGCATTTCTATTGTTAATTTCTAGATTAGTCTGGTTTCATAGAGTCCGGGATGTTTGTGAAAGCTTGTAAAACCATGCTATATTATAAAATTTCAATTTATTTCATTGTTTATAAATATTTATGCGATTTTTAATATTGTATGTATTTACTACCCTACAAACAGGATTGAATCAGATTGAACACTGGTCTATTAAAGCCAACGAAACGAAATTTACCCATGTCAGCTTTACTATGAGAAAGAAAACACGTAAAATATCTTGGAATGCATTTGGATAGACGACTCAACTCAAGGAAACATGTATGGACTAAGAGAAAGCAATTGGGTATAAAATTCAGCAAACTGTATTAGTTGCTTCGAAGCAAATCAGTGTTATCACTAGATGACAAATAACTAATTTTTAAATCCATCCTTAAACCAGTTTGGACTTATGGAATACAGTTGTGGGGTTCAGCGAGCAACTCCAACATCGAAATACTACAGCGATTCCAATCGAAAACTTTGCGCATAATTACCGATGCACCCTGGTATGTCCCCAACAGTGTTTTACACAGTGATCTACAAATCAAAACAGTGAAAAGTGAAATTACAAACTATAGTGAAAGGTGTCAAGGAAGACTCCAATCACACCCAAATAAACTAGCTGAAAATCTTCTAGTAAAGCAAATACAAACATACAGACTTAAAAAGTGCAACATTCTGGACTTACCACATAGATTTAACTAATATTATTATATTATATAAAATTATTATAAGTTAATTTTTATAGATGGATACTGTTGAGTTACATGACAATTGTACCGCCAACAAATTTGCTTAATGTCCTATTTGTGATAGATTGTGAATAAAATAAAAGATATACAAAAAAAATGTATTTACAATTTCATTAAATTTATAATATCTTTATTAGCCACAAATTGGGCCAAAGGGCCGAGGTTATTCTATCCTAATATTAAAAAAAAATGAATTATGAAAAATATAAAATAAATATATCTTTGGTACTCTTGATGTGTGTATCAATCTTTCTTACAATTTAGTTTAATGAACTCAGTTTAATTCTGTTTTAAAATAAAATATCTAAAATCACAACGTTAAGTAAGTGTGTACTTTCAATTAAATTGTTATTTATACATAAATGAAACTATGTACAAAAGGAAGAAACAAACGAAATATAATCAAACTGGAACGCTCAGACTTTCGGAATAAATAGAGAATGAAATTGGGTGGAATACATAATACCCGTAAAAATAGACCGGTGGGCGGTATTTTCGGACGGCATATATCAACGTTATAATTATTGGTGCACCGCATTTTTAGAATTATTTCGAAATACCGGCATCCAATTCGAGCGTCCAACCATTTCCGAGCACTCTAAATCATTTTCATAGACAGTTTATTACCCCCATATGTTTACATATATAGTAAGACTTCATTTAACGGTTTCTCGATTAATACTGATTCTATATAAGAATGTCTACTATAACTTGAACTAGATAATATATATTTATGTGTCTTAATATACTACAATACCTCGCATAGTGCGACTTCGAATCCTGTGTGAATTCTTTATAAAACGAATTGAAAATTTCAAAACTAAATTTAAATTGAAAAAATTTATACACAAAAACAGCACTTTGTTACAGTTTTTCATTATTATTAATATATACATATATTTTGTTTTTATCAATTTGTTACTATTATAATAATTTATTATTTTATTTACGTACATTTAAACATAAGTACACTCAACTATATTTTGTGCTCTTTTTCTGATTTTTTTCGATCTAACAGTTCAAAAAATTAGTGAAATCAATTACCTGCAATATCCATGGAATTGACATTTGTTATTAGTAAAATATTATATCTTTTTTTTACAATTAATATATAAAAGTATTATTACTGTATATTATTAATATATTATAAGCCTGTTCATGTTATTATATTTTTGATAAATTATTTTCCATATTATTTTCCTATCAATTTAAAGCCGCTGTCGGCGTTACGTAACGTCTCGATATTTACATAATGTATGCAGTTATGTGTTATTTATTTCCTCGGTCAAACGAGTTTCTGATATTTTAATTGCAAAAATTTGCTATAGAATGTGTATGGACAATTAATCGGATATATGAATAAAAAATAATATATAAAAAAAGAAGTGAACAATGTAATGGATATGAAAGGTTTAAAAGGCCGTAGACCTACATTTTCTTGAATAAATTTATTTGGTTTCCTGTATTTGGAAATAAGTGTATTACCATTAACTATTTTATTTTTGATCTATAATACAGAAGTAATTGGAGCAATTTGCACGGATTACGTAATCATTCCCATTGTAAATAAATGATTTAATGTTTCTTATTACAAGTTGATTTTTAGCTCTCTGTTTCCTGCAATAAAGAATAATTTTTAATACGGTGGAAAGATTGCCTTTTGCATGAAGCGTACAATATGATCAGTTTATTATGTAATATTTTATTTCACTTTTTTGTTAATTCTATAGTTAAACTCTATAGAATTAACCAAATTATGGTATAGCTGGTTTTCTCAACCAAATCACGTTAAATTATGACTGTCACTACTATATGTCAAAATGAGGAATTGCTGTAAAACTATTAGCAATTGGGTCACAACTATATAATTACAAGAAAGTTCAAATATTTCTCAGATAATGAATTCATTGATGAAATAAAATATATATATATAGTATTTTGCATCTATAGTCCATTTGTTACTTGAAATAAGCAGTAAAACAATTCTCTATTCATTTTTAGCACAGTTGGCTATTCACCAGAGATATGTCTCCTCTGAAAACAAAACTATAATAAATTATGTAATTTCTTGAACTTTGACTTTGGAATATAGCAAGTATTGTTTTTTCTTTCGACCATACATTCATCACGAAAGCAACATACCATAACTGCAATCTCATTGTCAGCAGTTTGGCCATCGTCCAAGAGTTTTCCAATTTTCCCGCTGCGATAAATTGCGAACTTCATGACCTGCCTCGAATAAGATTTACAATGCTTTCAGCTCCATAATTACAATAACACATATATTTGATTAAAGATTGTTTTTCTCATAAATGAAAGCTTTCATATTACATTATTAACGGGAAAAAAAGATTTCATTTTCATTGTTTTTATTGTATTTAGTTTTTTTTGTTATTATTGTTGCAATAAATCACATTATTAAAGTATTTGATTTTCTATTCAGAATGTTTATACTTATAAACTTGTTCTAAATTGTTACTGTATTTATTAACATTATTTATAGGTAATAATAATCAATAATTAAAAAAAAATGTAATATTATTAATTTGTTCATTTTTAAACTTTTTTTTGTAATTAAGTTTTATTGTAATAATTCTACTCATTATACAAAAGTTGATAATTTCTTAACGATTAAATAAAAAATATCATTATATTAAAAAAAGATATGAAAAAGCTCAAGAAAAGATGTAATAAGTATCTGAAATACAGCACTTCAAAGCGAACTCATTTCCACTTCAAATACTAAAGGAAACCGAGATCCACTTAACTTGCAAATGGGCTGGATCCCATGTTATTTTTCCGAACCCTTTATAAATTAAATCTCATTGGAGGCTGAAACGATAACTATGAAAAAGAGGACGAAAGGAACGTAGCAGAAAGAATATAGGACTTGATTACTTTTTCAGAACCTTTCCGTTCCAGAATTTAAATTGAAGCGATAAAACGTAATACATACACGTACAAAAAGGGAGCGATAGACCTTCGTGAGAAAACCCGCAGTATTGCCGATTAAATTTATTCATGATTCACTTGTGTTTCTATTTTTACTTCCCCAAAAATTTACATAGTGAATAGTGTGAGTATGGTAAACGGCCCGAAACACCCCAATTTTACAGGATAATTAGGAATTTAAGTAACATGCCAAGGATGACAGAAAAACATTAAGATACAAATATTGTCTTATTTAGTTTATAAGTGAAAATTGCTTTAATTATAAATAAATCTATTTTTTAGCTTAAAATATGATAAGAATGACGAAATCAATAAACTATATGATAAATAGCATAACATAATAATTTAAACAGTTTTATTCAAATGAATTGAAAAAATTTGAAATGATTGTGCTTAAAATCTAGTCAAAACAAACTCAAATCATACAAAATTAATACATAAGGGATGTTTACTAATTAATGAATTTTAGTAAATTTTGTATTAAAAATGTAAATAAAAATTATGAAATCTGATTCAAAACACTCAAAAATTTAAAATGAAATATGAGGTTTGTTATGAATATTTCCATTAAATAAACTAAAGTTTTTAAAGTTTATGTACTATAAAATTACGTGAAAGAGAATTAATTTTAGAGTTAATTAAGTAAATTTATAAAACTGTTTGTATTTTAACCCTTTAATATAGATTAAATATAAATCTTATTGTGACATAGGCTGACTAATGTAAAATCAATAAATGAAGCGTGATTCCTTGCGCATTGATATCGAATACTTCCGTGAAACAATTCCACACCTACTTATTTATCTATGGAATCATAGGAAATGGATACTGTATATCATTAGATATCTATTGTCTGTCAGGTGATATAGAAGTATCCTGAAAATAATACTCAATTATGAAGAGGATTTCTAATGAAAAATTGCATGCAATTTGCAATATCATCAACTTAAGTTGTAGACAAATGATGTTTTCGCATGTGAGGAATTCTGAAAGTTGTTACATTAACCATTTAAATTGAACCCATATTTCATCGAAATTTTCACTGAATTAATGAATACAATTTTACTTCATGTAGTATTTCCGTCAACCATTTAAATTTTACGCATATTTCAACTAAATTCACAACAAGTTAATAAATATTTTCTAGAAAATTGTTAAAAGTATTCAAATTTAAGTTATTGATTCTATTTCATTATTAATAAATGTATAGGTTATGATAATAATAATATTTATTCCAACAGAAACAAACAAAAAGCAAAATATACATAAACTACAACAATAATTAAACAAATCTAAAAAGAAACTGTAATAACTGTTACAAAGGGCAAACCAGTCTTTCTGTCCATATAAATTTAACAATATTATTAAATAATTAATAAAAATAAAAGAAAATTCTGAAGTCAATTTAGTTTTTGCTGAAAAAAATCCAATCATGGTGGGGATTGTAAGAACTCAAACTAAACCGCTTCTAAACTCTTCAATTGTATATATTATCTACGGCCTTTAACGGCTAGAAGATATAGCGCAAAATTGGGTGAACAATGTGTTTAGTCTTACCAAAATTGTAGTCAAGCCTGTTTTTTTTCATATAGCAGAAAGTTGAGAGGTTGTAAAGTATTGAATATAATAATACAGAAATAATATACAAAAAGCATCAAAGTACATGAAATTAAAAATAAATTATATAATGAACAAATTATATAAAATAATAGATTTAGTAGAGAAGACATATTCAATAGTTTATTGCAACAGATAATTATTTTGTATATGGTTATCTTTAAAAAAATATGAGTTTTGTTTAATTTACTTATATTTTCTTATAGTTATTGTTATCAATATTAGAAAAAATGTATAAATAAATAAAAGTATCATTTAAAATTGGTAATTGTAAAGAAAAATAGATAAAAGTAAGCCCATTAAGTGCGGTGAATAATGTGCACAAAATGTACTTGTTCACTTTAAATAGATTGAAAATTAAAATTATTACGACATAACATTATTTATGTAATGCATTGTTTATACAAAGTAAACCAAAAAATAAAGATAAGATTGAAATCAAAGTAATCAAAGATGGTGGCAGTTTTTTATATGTGGCTAAGGTTAATAACGTTGATTTAGTTACTTGAACATTAATGCTATTTTCTTTTCTTTTAATTACTATAACATATAAACTGTTCATTTTAAAAGAAAAGCATTTATATCTTAATTTATAATATAATGAATATATTTCATAATATTATGAATAATCAATGTTAATGAATGAAAATAGCATTTAGAAGAAAATATGTTTATTTTGTAAAGTAGCTAATAAAGCTCAACGTTTATTTACGGTTGATTTAATATTGCTTGAATCGTGCAATTTTTTATTTTCCATTTAAAAGTAATAATTGTAAAGAAACCGAAATGACATGCAAGGAATCAATGTTGCTACTTTCTACGGTTCGAAGAAATCGAAATTGCAGCAAGGTGCTCGATATGTTCGCTATTAGCAATACAAAATTGAATCAGAAATTCATCTACAATAATCATATTATATATGTAATAATAACGAGGTGGAAACGATCCTTTCACTTGATTGCATGCCGCAAAGCGAGAGAAGACAGGTACGAGGAAGATGTTTGAATTACCCTGAGATCAGGTGGACACTCGTCCATCAGCAGGTTGCTGTAATTGTCCATCTTGCGAACAGGAGGACGCTTGAACAGTTTCTTTAGCCACTTCACCTTGATACCGTTTTTAGCACATCCACAGAATCCTCGGAACGATACACGGCTACCTCTTCTATCTATCCACCACTTTTTGGTATAAATAGATCGAACGCATACGACGCGCGCTTTTCCAAAACTGAAAAACTCCTCAGTTTCCACACATGCACGTATACGCACTGCTGCGATTCCAAAGTATTGTCCCGAATAGATTACTCAGTCACACATAGTCGCATGTGGACGAGGGGGGTTATGAGAAAGAGAGAAGAGCGTCGCATCGATCGGCGCCTCTGCGGCGTCGCGACGCCATGCGCTCTAACACTTGCGTCCTACAAAATGCATATTATTTTCATTTCAGGATCAATTAACGGCGGGGAATCCCCCTTGGCTCTTCGGGTCTCTTTCTCCGCGTCAGCATCCCCCGATCGATTATGGTTTTGGTTGGATAGCCATGCTTGTGAGAGATGAGGAGAAGATGGTGGAGTACAGGACAAGTAGCCTCTCTCACCCACCTGACTGACTTCTCTTCGCGTGTTGCTGATGGGATTGTAACCGTACTTTTCGAAAGTATACTCGGATACCATCTGCACATGATCGATGCATCTTCCACTTACTTAATCCAAACCTAACAGCTATATAAAACGCATGGACATTCTTCGCAACGACACTTCCCGCGTGTAAATAGCTTTTACTTCCTTCTTTGCAATTTACAAGTATTGAATACACTATCTTCTACTTGTTCTCTACACATTTCTATTAATACGTGCATATAATTATAATAGCATATAAACAATTACTACATTTGTATAACATATATAAATAAATATATTATATAAACAAAATATATTTATATAACAATAATAATATAACATTTAAAAAAACAACTGTTACAAAGGGCTATTGACCTCAGTTTTTCCTCCTATAAATATATGATTAAGCTACATCATTGATATTTATTATAGTATTTAGATATGTTGTTTTTAAGTCTGTAAACAAAATAAGTTATTAATGTCAAACATACTTTTAAAACTTATTGTATAGTGTTTCAATGATCTTTCAAAAATTGCAAAAAGTTTTCAATAATTTCAAAGGTATTTACAAATCAATATATTCAAACCATTTAATGTTTTTCATTATAATTTTATTTTGATATAAAACTAACTAACTGAAACATTTACAATATTATATATTTTAAGTGGACAATAAGATATGTTCTTTATTTATTTCTTATTATAGAATTCAAGAAATAAAAACAATTGTAATGTAACATTGTTTACAAAATAATACTTTATTAGATGTTCAATTATATATATTCAAATGTTTAATAATCTAGTTTAAATACTATTTAAATCATTTTTAGAAAATGAATAGAAATAATTAATGAACAATAGCTTATCAAAAGTTCAGTTTAAGTAAATTAAATTTATATGAAATTTGTTAATAATATGTAAACATCAATTAGTTATTTCATTCTATTCGTTAACTTCCGTAATGTTTCTTTGATCTTTAAATAAATGAAACTCTAAACGGTATTACAAATATGTTATGAAAGCTTAACATTTCAATAAACGTCAATATTGATATACGTTCATGGAAAATGATGTCATTTTGGTAAAGTTAACGTTGTTTCTATAATGTATGTATTATTTCACACAAAAAGTATTAGAAATGTTAAATTTAAATTAAAATATAATAGACATACTGCAATTAATTTATTCTTTAATATAAAAGTAATTAATAAATAATCTACTTGGTTATCATTCATACACATATAACACTTTCAATTAAAACTATAAATGGATGCAAATGCATTCATTCATGAATTATAAATGGAATTCATCAAATGCAATCAAGTTCATGGAAACATAACTATGTTTATTTGCATTATTTTATAGGTTTCAATTTACAATCAGAACTTATTAGTTATTCCTGCAATCTCAATGTTTACTTTTAGGGTAGTTTCGTCATCAGCAAACATACTGAGTTACGCATCGAACCCTACAAACACTATTTCCAATATGAGTCACTTTCCAAGTGTCCCCTCGTGACATATTTAGATCAACCCTCCAAATGTAAGAGTAATCCATGCGAAACGAAATCGAAACACATGACAACTTACATAATCAATATATATGAAAATATAGTAGTAGTAAGTAGAAATTACTATTGATACTTTATATTCTGAAATGTATATAAACAATAAATTTGAAGAAATCAAACCAATTTAATGTTTATAGGATTTAACATCTATATAAAAATTATTTTCAGGGCTTTTTAAAATATGAAAACTTTATATAAAATAAGTAATGTAAACATTCAATATAAAAGATGTTAATTATATATTTGCAAATAGTTTCAAATTTGTAATTATATTAATTAATTATAAATAATAGATATGGTAGATGAGGCTGATAAAGATTGAAAAAGTTCAGAAATAGGGCCGTAACCATTAAAAAAAATATATATAAATAATTATCTATATCAACATATAAATTACTGTTGCAATATAAAAATATAATAAGTATTTAATTTGTAATTATTGTCATAAATGGGATAAAGGATTGCCCTGACTAGATTATTGATTCAATAACCTCAACCTATTTTTACAGCCATTGTATACAAAAATAATAAATCAATCGGCAAAGTTGCAATTGGATGCGAAATTAATTTGGATCCGCAATGCTCATATGGAACAAAAGGTCATGCGAAACAGTCGTAAACAGTTGAAGTTCATGTAAGTTATAGGAGGAAGTAATAAATGCCGCAGTGAAAACAGTTTTCAGGTTTCTTTACTCTTAATCCCTTAAGTTGTGTATGAAAAATTTTGAAAATGCCACACGACCTTGTACTTGATGGAGAATGCGGAACGCGCGAAAATCAATATGGGCGACGCCAGACGAAAAGCAGGGGTGGCGGCGGAGAAGGGGGTGGACGTCACGAGGGACGCACATGCAAAAATCGATGAGCGCAATTTGACGGGGGTGGATTTTCCGCCTCCCGCCCTCAACGTCATACAGTTTAACGTAGGCCTTATTGTCGTCGTTCCAACTTTAAGGTTGGACCACTAATTTTGGTTTTCGGCTACAGCACATTTGTGTATTTCAGTGTAAATCTGTTTACAAAAGCTTACGGTTAGGAGTTGGTAGAATTTGCATTCCGAATCTAGGTTGAGCATCATAATAAACAATGTTTACGTTCCAATCGTTTCTAATCCTCTTGATATTTATTTAAACAACACTTGGTTATAACTAAACATCAGGTTATTTAGTTTACACTGATTGCGTCACATTTGTAATGACGATGTTGTCCCTTGAAGCAGTCAACGTTGAATGATTCTCAAATTTGTTTTTGCAACTACCTCAAGTATCGACCACAAGTTCATACTACCCCCAGTAAATATGAATTTACCATTCTATAAATACAAAAGATAATTAAGTATACTAATTATTCTTATAAAAGCACAGCTTTTTCCATTTGATAATAACAATATTTATTGCAACGGCAATTACGAAAAATGAAGAAATACAAATACAATAATAATATAATTCTATCCATGCAAAGAGCTAATGACCATAAATCTTTCTGCCAAAATTTTGCCATTATTATTTTTTAAATACTTAAAGAAATAAATCTCATTAATTTTTATCAATAATAATTAAAAAATTCATCGTTTTTTGAAAACGCTAAAATGTGGGTGTGTCTACCTATAAAACAAATCTTGTTAATTATTCAATAATTTATAATTTATTTATGAATATAACAAAAATCAGGTACTAAATTAATTAATAATAAATTTAAAACCAATTTACTAAATGTCAAATTCAATTGATTATAAATAATAAATAGAGGACAAACTGCAGTCTATATCAACGGGATATATTTTATATATATCCAGTATATTTTATTTATGAATGTGTAAATGAGAATTAAAAGACACAAATTGCATTCATACTATGCATTCACACATAAACATGGAGTTCAATAAGAGCTGTCAGTTACTTTCAGTGTTAAATGGCAGCTGTCATGTGTACAAAATAACTGGAATATGTGATATAATCAAATCACAGAATGAATGCAACTTTACAGATTTTACCTCAAATGTATAATTAATCAAATATTCTGAAATGATATTAAAAGAAACTTCGGTCGATAACCCTATTTATACATAAATCAGTTAACAAACATTATTTTTACAATGATTATGTTTGTAGTAACGTAACATAATCTACTGGAAGATGTACGTGATCCGAATATGTGTCTGTTATCCGAACATCCGAAACAATCGTTTAAGAAAGTATTCATTGTTCTAATGTATAAATTCTAAATAAATTACTTCATTTTTATGCGTTTTAAATTCTTCAATTAGCCCGGTTTCAAATAGTTGCAATTAACGGCACTATACGAGACATTTCTGTACCCAATAATGTTTAGTTTATTTTACTGACAACTGTCAATTTACTTTCAGAGTGATATGACAGCTGTCATATGAATAAATTGTTTATTGATATAAATCATAAACTAATCAAATTATCGTCTCCAATGAAAAACGATGATAATTTTAAAGAAAGTACTAAATATGATAACTTTAACTTGAACTAAAACAAAGCTAAATTTTTATTTGCAGCATTATTCCACTATAGGAGGTGTCAGCTGTGTCTAAACTTTCAATTAGATGAAGTAGATGTTATATTTGATATAAATCATTTAACAACATTATCATATAAAATATATTAGAAAATGGAAAACGTTCATACTTAATACTTTCTTTAAAAAGAAAATAATTAATATGACTCTACAATATTATCCTTCATTTAAATTAATGAATATTTTGCATCCACTTTGTGAAATTCTTTAATATACATTTATAGTCATCCAAACGAAACCAAAGACAAAAAATAATCGGACGTAATTGTAATACTTGTAGAATCCTTGTTATTATTAAAGTCTTTGATTAGTTTGGTTTCAAATAGTCCGAAATATGGGTATCCACAATTTTTGATTCAATGACAGATGTCAGATAACTTTCAAAATCATCTGTCATGTGACTTGAACTTTCAGTGTAATCTGACACCTGTCATGTAGATAAAGTATTTTCTAGTTAATTCTTCAATAACATTATAAAAATTTGAGACTACAATGTTATATATCATTTGAAATTGCTTAATTGTTTGCTTCCAATATACGTAGAGCATTGTATACGTAACCAAAATTGCTTTTTATTTCCAATAAAAAATTGTCAGTTTGATCAGACTTTCAGCGTGATTTGACAGCTGTCACTTGGATAAAACAGCTGCTTTATCTAATATAAAGTGTCATCATCAATTATTATTAAATTCTTTATTATAAAATCATTAATATATTGCAGGCACAAAATCCCTTGTTGTACATTTTGACTCATCTAAACGAAACCAGAGATACAACAAACATTTTCTAAAGATTCAGACGTAATATGTATGCAGAAATCTTCCACCATTCATTGCAAACGCCTAGTTATTTATTTCTTTTATTATTTTTACATAAAAGCAGGAAACCGCACTGCGTGCAAACACTTACAACATTCAAATTACACCTGCTCATTCCTATTATGCACAAACGGATTGCGCAAATCCCGCCCGCAAACAATGCCAGAGGAGGCGAGAGTTCTTCGAATATTATATACATAACATAACGAACCATTGCCGTTTCTTGCCATCCCGCAATTTCGTATCCATTTCACTTAATTAATTGGTATCGTTATCCCCGTGATATAATATTTTCCGAGCAATTTAACGCGAAACTTTCATTCCGATTACGTTTCAATTTCAATAGAAGAAATCATTGCTTCGTTTCATTCATAATACTAAAAGATGAAACTTGATCACAATTTCATTATTTGTTTCTTGTTTTTGTTGTTACATGAAGGTTTTGTATTTTAAGGGCATCATTAAAGTGGAAACTGGAAACTACACGATCTGATGGATGGGGTCAAAGGAAAAGGTTCATTAAACATGCATTACAACCTAGGCTTACCTCTTTGAGCTTTTGATGTTTAGGCATTGCGACCACCGCCGAAGCGGCTAAAGCCGTGGCAGCTTTACGGGACATACACTGACCCATTTAAAGTTCGTAAATAAATAAATTTCCTTGCACCTAGAAAATAGAAGGAATTATTTAGAATTGCTGCTTGATAAATGCCAGTCTCAGATAATATTAATTATTAAGTATATTATTTATGTAATAGAAAGCGTTAGGACTATACCCTGTAATATAGAAAAAAATAATTAGAAAATTAGTAATTAAGTACGTAGAAAATTTAATAAGTTGAAAAAAGTATATTATAAATAATTTAGAAGAATCCAGAGCAAATTTGCAGTATAAATATAAATTTTAAAGTTAGTAAACAAAATATATTTTACTTTTCCTAATGCAAAGGGGCTTTTGACACCAATCAATATTCTATGTATAATAAATTCGATCCTATAGCAAAAAATATTATTATCGAAAAATATAACATTATTAGCTTTTCTAAATAAAAAATTATTCTATTAAATTAAATAAAAGTGTTTGAAACAAGAAGAAATACTCATTTTTCTAATTAAATTTTACATTAATAAATCCAATAATTGCTTTAAAATTACACCAAAACTTATACGGTTTCTACAAGAATCACAGCTCTACGTAATTTTTAAATAAATTTAATGAAATTAAAAGATATTCCTTTTATAATGAAGCCTTTTATTAATTTGAATATCATGTAAAAATCAAGAAATAAAAGTTTAGTTTTCAAATAAAATCAATATTCTGATATTTCTACCACATGTACAGCCAAATTATACCTTGAACATTCTAGGAAATGTTGAACATAAATAATTAACTAAAATAGTATACCAAGCTTTAAAAATCGAAACCAAAGAAATTGAGTTGTAATAAAAGAAATATGAAAATATTTTTAAATTTACACATATATAAACTTATTTAGTAACTGATTATACTATATAAACTCATACAGTAAAACCGTGTAAAATTTTATAATTGACAATCTTAATTTAATATTTAAGCCTATACTAAGTAAAATATTTGAAATGACAGCGAAAAACTTTACTTTAAATATGTGATTAAACTTAATGAAAATGCTATAAATGATAATAGAACTTCTTATAATTTAGTAATTTAAAATACTAAATAAAATATTTGAAATCACAAAGAAAAACTTTACTTTAAATAAGTGATTAAAAATAATAAAAATGCTACAAATTATTATAGAACTTCTTATAGTTTAGTAATTGAAAATCTTAAATTAATAAACAATTCGGTATATGAAATATACTAAAGATGTTTATGTTCGGACAACAAACACATATTCGGATAACGAACATCTTATCAACCAATTGACGTTTCGTTTAAAAACTGAACATAGTTGCTCGGTTAACGAACAATTCAAACATTACTTTGAACTAATTATGTTCAACAACCAATCATCTACTATTTTTTTTTAGAAGAGTAAATAAATCTAAAATATGATTACAACAAAATACAAGGCTCTTTCAAGCAACAAACTTATTATTTATTCATATTTAATATGCATAACCCACTTTTAAAACTTGTGTACAATGTTATGGTTCAATTTGTACAAAAATATTTAGAAACCTCATATTGGTAGTTTCAACCTACATTTATTTTTACTACATCGTTTTATTTTCCATATGGGTGATAAAAAAATGACAACAGATTACAAGAATTAGAATAAACAATTTCATCAAATAATTTAAATACTTTCACATGATTTACATAATGCTAATGAAAAACAAGAAACCTGATGATTTTATTTGGAAATATTTATTATAATAAAATTAATGAAAAAGAATAATTATGATAACAATAACATAAGAAAAAAATTATATATTTATATAGCAACAATAATTAAACAAATTAAAAAACAACTTTTGTATCTGTTACATCTTTTACCATTATTTACTATTAATACAAGAAAAATCTGAAATTCCTTTAGTATTTGGTAAAAGAGAAGCATTTATGGTAAATTAAGATGTATTTAAGATTGTTAATATAAACAAATTAATTATTATTAATTATTTTTGTTGCAACAGTGAACAAAATAATACAACATTCATATAATTATATGAAAAACACCATTACTACCACTGCTGGAAAGGGCTATAGACCATAGGTCTTTTGGCCCGGAATAATTAATTATTACATTTATTTAACAAAAAACAACAAGATATCCATAATTTCATTTATAAATATTATAATGATTATTAGTAAAAATTTGTATTTCTATTGAAAAACATTAAGTATTAATATAACCAAATATGGTGAAAAATATCTGATTTATTTTCAATAAAAAATAATTTTATCCTTATTTTTTGATTGATCGATAGTCAAAATTTTCGATCAAAAGAATGCATTTATTCATATACAACATTTATTACTATAACAGAAATTAAAACAGTCTTTCCGCTTTAAAACATATAATTTATATATGCTTTAGTGAAAAAATATAAAAATCTAATTATTAATCAATTTATAACAAAAGTTTTTCTATTATTATTTTTATTATTGTTAACAGTCATTTTCTAAGAAATGTTGTTAGCTACGGAAATTACTCTCTCTATTCATATTACTTCTCAGACATCCTAAATCAGTGAAAGTTTAATGAAAAACAAAATTGTTGAAAGTAAAACCATCGTTTCTAATCTTGCAAATTAATCATCGATGAGAAAAAATTATAATCATTTCCTTTTTAATTGTTTTTATAGAAGAAAGATTTATAGCAAAATGTATTCAGTCTTAATATAAAGAAGATTATTAACAAATGTCTAATTTCTATATATCTAATAAATATTATTGCTTTATTTTGTACATCAATGATTCTAATTATAATACATATTAGTGTATAAAAATTCCAAATAAAATTTTAAAATATATATAGATAGAGAACCCACTTCATAACCCTTCGAAAGAAGAGGGACAACTGAAATTGTTCCTCTCCTCGATAGATACCCCTCCTTTTTGCTTAATTTTATTTCAAAACTAGCAATTTATCCTTTCTGTCCAAAACCTGTATCCCTCAACATTCAACAGTACCTAATTATGTTCTTCCAACCAGTTGCTGCTTCTTTTTCTTTTCTTATGTGATTTCATACAGCATAAAATTTCATTTATTCTTTTTTGTATATAGTTTATTTAAACTTCTTTCACTAGCACATTCATGATCAAAAACACCAAGGTAGATAGCCCTTTGTTCAACCTTTTGGTTATAATAGTGTTTTTTTAGAAAATTTAAATATTTTTATTTTTCTTAATTTCTGATCAAAATTTCAATTAATATCTAAAAATACATACAAACATATAATTTATTAATATTAATATTTTATGGTACTTTATAGAAATATTTTGATAATTTTATAGGAAAATATCATTGGTAAGTTGAAAAACTCGACGAATAAGCTTAATTCGATTTACACGTTGTGTTTACAGTAAATCCTATTTATATTGACTAGAAACATAAATATTTCATTAAATATACGGAACATTCTCTAAATATTTACTTGAATATCAAATCGAATTAAATCAATCAATCCATCTGAATACTCAAATGACCAGATTGAATTCGAATCGATTCTTGATAGATGCACGTCCCTCGGTCATCTCCTTTATTTATTTTCTCATCGTCTCGTTCTTGCTTCATGCTGAAGTTAATGAGCTTAATCGCATTATCATTTTCATTGAATTCGTTTTATGCATGAGTGAAGAAAATGTGTATTGGGTACATTAATATATATATATATAGATATATCTATACAAAGAGAGCCCAGAGATTGGAATGCCTCTTACACATGCGGCCTCATTCTGCATCTTTTCTGCAAGTTCAAAAGATCAATGACCAAAAAAAAACACCAACATCGGAACATTCTAATGCTGTAATGAAATGTGCACATGGCCACGATTAACTGTGCATGTGCTAATTGGACGTCGGTGCGTCTTCCATTTAGCAAGTGCAAAAACGACAATCTTCGGAGGAAGGATATCGTTAATTGGGATTCAGGACGAGCGCGCAATAAGGCTTCTTTTTTAATTGCGATGTAAACGGGAGGAAAAGTGTGGAATCCAATTACGAAATGACGCTAATTGTTGCGTAAGGTCATGTTACGAGTGCCGGAATTCGAGTTAATTTAATTCTAGAAAATAATTATGTTAGTTTTTTTTACTAATTAGATGTTTGTATTTCCTAAGAAATTAAAACAATGAAAATTATTTACAAAAAATATATATATACAGTGGTACCTCGATATACGAGTGCCCTAATATATGAGTGTTTTGAGATACGAACCGCCGAGCGAGCGATATTTTGCTTTGAGATGAGAGCAAGATTTGAGATACGAAGAATCGCACACTACAGCAACAGTTTCTTTGAGATACACCAATTGTTTTGAGATACGAGCAATCTGACATACGAGCAAGTTTACGAAACAAATTAAACTCATATGTCGATTTACCACTGTATATAATATAAAATAATACATGATATTTATACTTGATTTAAGAAAGGAATTTGATTAATCTCAAATACCTAATGAAAATTAATTATTAAAAGTGTAGAAATTGTACACTTACTTTATGCAATATACTCAAATAATGTTATATAACTGGAAATAATATTAATTAACTATTATATCATTTTACATTACGTTGCATTATAGGGCTTCGATTAGTCCGGATTTGCTATAGTCTGGTTTTTGAAATTTCAAAACTTGATTTAAGAAAGGAATTTGATTAATCTCAAATACTTAAAGTAAAATTAATTATTAAAAGTGAACCAAATGTACACTTACTTTATGCAATATACTGAATGAATGGTATATAACTCGTAACAATATTAATTAACTATGATATCATTTTACATTACGTTGCACAATACGGCTTCGATTAGTCCGGACTTGCTATATTTCAATATTTCAAAATAAATTAAATGTTTATTCAGCATAAATAAAAGATTATGCTTTATATAAGTTTGAACTTTTTTTAGTATATACTTTAATTTCTCTTTTTATAAGATTTTTTTGTATGTATTTAGTTCCTCGATTAGTCCGATTTCAAATTAATATCCGGATTAATCGAGGTATTCAGGTTAAATCATATTTAGTAAATAGGTGTATTTTTTGGTAATTATTAATGACTTGGCGATTATTTCATCGTATTTTACATGCAATGAAATGTATTAATGTAATTATTATGTAATACTTGGTATAAGTATATAGGTGATGATTTGGTACAGGTATTTCTACCTTCAATAAACAAAATATGATGAAATAAAATGTTTATTCAATGTTACTCAAAATTCATTTTTGTTGCAATTTCCATACATAAATATAAGATTTATTTTATTAACATTGAATCGAACTTAAAGTAAAGACGTTTTGTAGAACAAAAATGTTTTGTTATATGATTACAAATTAATCATTTAATGCAACAATAAATACAAAAAACAATCAATATAACAAAGAAGAAATAAAAATTAAATTAAATTAATTTAGTTAAAAGGACTATTGACTATTCTGCCCTAAAATAATTAATTATAATTTAAAAAAAAAACAGCAATTTATTAATACAATTATTATGTAATAATGATGCTAATATTTAAAAATTCACGTTTAATATAAATTCTAGATTATTCTACAAATTCAAAAAATATATTATATAAAATTAAAATCAAGATAAAACAAAACAAATTGCGAGACGTATTCGTTTCTCAATATCTTTACTATAATAATTAAGAATTTTTGATATTGTTAATAAACAATTATTGTGAAGAAAAAAAAAGCAATTTGGTCCACGATTTTAATGGGTTCATAATCTGTTCGATCTGTTCTAACTAAAAACAACATGCCACAACGATTCAAGAAACGTTTTCACGCAATATTAGATTTTTTTTACTTTCACATCAGTTTTTTTTGTTTATCGAAAGAAGCCACACACAAAATTCATTAATTTACGTGAACTAGTTCGCATTGCTATTTTCGTTTATTTTTTTTGTAGTCATCCAATGCGATGATTCAATGTGAAAGTAATAATAATAGTTGAATAATATTTCATTTTCGGTCATCAAAATAGTAGACAAATACAATTCGAATGGCCCGTTTTTTAGTGCTTGAAGAATTACGTTAGTTTCTTCGATGTTTGAAGAAACACAAAATAATTAGTAATCTCGACACGTTTGTATATCTACCGTTCTCTACGGTTTATAGCGAATAGTAAATTCGACAGTAAACTTAACAGTTATTCTATTAAATACTTGAGAATTCCCAATATTGTAATAAAGAATATTGAACTGAAGATTATCAATTAATTGAATAAGAAGAAATAGAGACAAATTCAAAATTATTTAAAACAAATATTTATTTTGTATTTCTACCGTTCTCTACGGTTTATAGCGAATAATAAAGTCCACAATAAACTTAACAGTTATTCTAATAATACTTGAGAATTCCGAATATTGTAATGAAGAATATTCAATTCAAGAATATCAATTAATTGAATAAAAAGAAATAGTGACAAATTTAAAATTATTTATAACAAATATTTATTTAACATTTATTATACAATAAAGGTTATTTTATAAATACAAACTAAAAGTACAATCTTAACAGTAAATGAAGTTTTAACATGCACATAATTTATAAAGTAATAGATCAATTTAAATGTAAAATATTTGTATCAAAAATAATACTATTAAGTGTTATTAGTTAGGAAACTGGAAATACTGGAGCCTCGTGCGGCTCTCTAAATGGCTCACCAGAATAATCATTTAAAAAATGTATAATTTTAATGCTTTTTTTCATAATAAGTATTGTTTTGATAATTATACACCAACCCAATATTTTTAGTATTAAATATAATAAAAAAACAATAGTTATTATTAAGAAAAAAATATTATATAAAATTTGTCGATAATAAAATAAATACTTTTTCGTTAGGTTCATAAAAATACTACTTGAGAATTATGTAATATAATCATTATTATATGCTATTATCAAATAATGATTACAATAGTCAATTAATAAATCTTATAAGAAATACATTTATTGGAACTGCAGTTATTTGTAAAAAAAATGGTAGAAGTTCTGGTTTTTGCATCAAATGAAGATACCACATTATAGTTTTCTGTGTATAGTAATAAATATATAATTATAACACAATAAATACAGAATATTTTTGTTGATATGTTTTACATCTTCGCATGTTATTGCAATCTGGTTGAATGGAAATTCTTTTATTTTTGTTTTTGTTTTGTTTTTTAAACGAAATTTTATTTTCTCTTTTCGTCGACGTCTTCCAAATACGGATCGGTCGTAAGTAAACCATCGGCATCGGCACGATACAAGAAATAATTTACACACATAAAAAAAATGGAACGAAGAAGTCGAACGAAAGGAATGAATGAGCCATATATACTAACTAGTAATTCGCAATTATTTAAGAAACATCTTTCTCCCTGCTGGGACGACTTTCTCCACGACCAAGAACAACATCTTCTGTACGTGCCCAATGTTGTTTTTGAACTCATTATTTTTCAATTGTCAGAAAAAGATTTATTTAAGTAAATTTACTTATAAGGAATGCAATATTTGTTATAATGGTGGACAGATAGAAATTAGAATCTTATTTGTGACATGAAATAAATCAAATCACAACCGTTTAGGTGATCTTTCAGCCCAAATTGAATTAAATGAATCAAAAATAAGAAATATAGTAATAGTTACATATAAACAACAACTTATATAATCATATTTAAAAAAAAAACTGCACAAAGTGTAGGTTTTCCTATCCTTGTTGATTATATATTACAGACGTTTTTAAAACAATACTAATAATATTGTTATGAACAAGCATCATCTACTACAACATCTGCTTCCAGTTTACTTGGAATACAAAATATCAATTTTTATTAATAAAAAACCGGCTTACAAAAACATTTTAAAATTTTGCAACAACCCAATATTATAGTTTAAGTGTAGTAATTGGTACTCTGTTAACGAACATAAGCCGTATAAATATTTGTTACCCGAATTATCATCAACCTAGCATTTAAAACTCCAACGTTAGTTTCCATAAATAATGTAAATTTTTAGGTCAGATGATCGTTATCCAAACTTGTTCGGAATCCGAACTGTTCGTTAAGCGATCACTCATCGTATATGTAAAAATATGCATGTATGTTAATATAAATTTAAGAATTTTATTTATATTTATAGTCTTGATTGACAATATTACTTTTTGATGCAAAGTAACGTATTCTAAGTCAGTTTTGTTTTAATATGTACATTTATAATTAAGCTATGAAAAGTTCTTTCATAACTGTTAAGTTTCAAATTGCACGCGAGAATCTAATTAATTTTAATAAACAACTATATGCTTTTGAAATATATATGTTATCGTGATTAGACAAATTACAAATTGTGAGAATAATTAATTATTCACTTACTGAAGAATAAAAGGTCATTAACCAAAGAAAACTTATAATTAATATAAACTTTACACATGTTTATAGATTTTGTTCTATTATTATAATGATACAAATATCAGTTACTTTTGTCTGTGATAATTGCAATAAATATTATATACATATAGACTTAGGTCGATAACACTTTGCTCGCTATTTATTGCAAATAAAGATTATTAAATATTAATGTAATATATTTATGGCAACAATAAATATAAAACTTAATACGAACCAAAAAAATCTATTGATTCAAAGGACTATTGACAATAGGTTTGACTGTCCTTATTTAACATTATTACGATTATGTTCTTAATTTTTGAAGTTTTAATCTTTAAATATTAAATTACATAACTTTTAAGACTTTGAAAAAAAAAACGTCTTTATAAAGTGTATTTATACAATAGAATTTAGTTGTACTATTTTGATAATAGTTAATGTAATTGATATAATCGGTATTAATAATAGATGTTATTAGATGCTATTTATTGATGTCATCGTGTCTTTCGATATGAAGCAATAATTATTAATTAAACATGTTTAAATATTTTGAAAATGGACTATCGACCATTGGTCTTTCCGCCCAGGAATATTATGTACAATGTAGAAACTAAATGTACAAAAATAAGATAAAAAAAATATTATACAAAAAAAAGGCAGCCTCTGGAAAGGGAAGGCACATAATTATAGGGATAATAGATACTGGAAAAGCGTGTGTATAGGATAGTTATATTTAAGAGTAGTAGATGGATCTTGAGGAATACAAAATTTGGAGAGAGAGGATAAATTGGAGTCTTTTGAGATGAATTTATGGAAAAAGGTATCTATTGAGGACTGGAACAATTTTGGTTTTAGAATGGAGGAGGTTGTATTTAGATTATTCTAAGTTTTTTTCATTTTCGATATAAATGTACTCATTCACAGTTGAATAACAGAATAACGTTCTGACATTGATAGATGTCATAGTGACATTGATTGATGTCATCATGACATTGATTATGCGCCGACAACTTTCAAAATGTTATTTTATTTATTTGATAAATTTATTATGTTTTAACCTCTTTAAGTATTCAAAATATTTACTGTTTCTGTTATATAATAAATCTTAAATAAATATTAAATTTGCTTTACTTGTAATGATCGATATTAATTGAATAATTCGTCGGTGTTAAATGACAGACGTCAATATGACATTGAGAAATGTCATAATAGCATCATGACGTTGATAAATCGACTATAATATTCAAAATCAAATTATTGCATTGCATTCAAAACGTTTACTTGCTATTATGTAAAATACAATGAATTTGAACACGATAAATCTCTCAGTAAATTTAAATTAGAAGTATTTAGATAATAGTTAATGTATTTCACATCCTCGATATAAATTGACGTCATCGCGATAGTAGTTGACAGACGTTATTCTGACGTTGATAGATGTCATCATGACGTTGTATATGCGCCGGCACTTTTCTAGATATTATTTGAAAATTTTACTGCTACATTTAAACCAGTTTAAATAATTTAACAACAAAACCTCATACATTGCATTCAAAACGTTTACCTGCTATTATGTAAAACACAGCGGATTTGAACAAGATAAATCTTAATCTACTTGCAAATAGCGTTGCCTTTGATGCATCCTGAGGCGAGAAAAACCCGCATTTAAACGAGCTCTTTAATCTTTAAATGCGTCGAACCCACATCCTGATAAACTGTACCGTCTCTGTATGCTTAACCAGACTTGAATGAAACACATGAACGCTTATTAAGATCAATGGGTAATTGCTTCACTTTTTATATGTTACTCTTCTTAATAAAGCTATTAATATTCCAGACATAATACAATTCATAATCATAAGGTTTAATGAACCATTTTATTTTAAAGTAATTTATTATAATTAGCAAAAATAACAATTACTGTTTTACTAAGATTCTCAATATTTATAATGTACTTTCATTTTCAGAAATAATGATGTTTTAGACAAAATTCATTACATTTAATAGATTATTATTTAAAAAAACATTACAAATATTGTTGTTTGCAACAATTTTAAATAGGCAGAAATATTTCGGTCGATAGCCCTGATAATAATTTAACAAAAAAAGTCTATATAAAAATACAAGAAATTTATTGTATTTGTATTTTCAAAGACGAAACATTCCAAAATATTAATAACAAAAAATAATGAATAATCATTATATTAAAAGACTATTTTATTGTAAAACCAAGAACAATTGTTATTATTATCACCACAAATCTAAGAAATTTAAATAAATGAAGCTACATCAAAATTTTATACATCTTTAATTATCACATTTAGATGATCATGAAAATTAACTGAAACGAATGTCAACATATGTAAACTTTATTCAAAAATAAACAAATTGTTAAGATAAAATAATGTTAACAAAATCATAATAATCAAACTCGTGCGAAATCTGTTAGAAAATGCGTTGTAGAAGAAAGTTGTTCAATATTCAATGCGCATTGTATATAATTGTCTTTTAAACTGATGCTTTGCAAAAATATATACATACAATAGTCAATTACACCATTGTGTTGTGCAATAGGTCATACCAAAATTTCAGTACCTTAAATATCTGTTACGTATGATTACTAATATTATTCAGCAATTTCTCAAATAGTGCGGCATCGATTATTGTGAATTCACTATATTCATGTTTTAAACAATTTCAAAAGAAAATTTGTTTTATATTTTGTTGTCTTCCCTTTTTTTTAATGATTATCATTTTACACTATGCACACACTAAGAAAACTTAATCAAAGTTAAATCTAATGTTATCCATTAGAGAGAATTATTAGAGAATTATTCAATTTACATATTTATTATTATGGTATATTCCAAATTTTAAATTAACGTAATACAAATTAGTAATTATTTTTCATATTATTATAATAAATAATTTCTGATATATTTAACAGAAAAAGACTGGATTTACAAAACGTTATTACATAGCAAACATCATTATTTATTATATGAAACATTCAAAAATTAAACCTACAATAATTATTTATTTCTTAAATTAATCACTTGTAGATTTATGAAATAAATACCAATTTGTTAATTCATAAATTTGATTACATCAACATTAGCTGCAATATTTATTAGGTATTACGTAATTATTTTATTAAAACTACTATTGATTCTTTTATAAATAAAAAACAACTGTTTCTAAGTGCTATTGATAATTCGTAATATTTTCTCTAAACCAAATTAGTTTTAGTACAAAATATTTGAAAGTATATATTTATCAATTACATAATTGTTTAAAATAAGAATTGCGTTTTAATTAAATTCACTAACAAAATTTGTTGTATTCTCAATACAAACAGTAATAGATTAGTAATTAGTCAGCTCATTAACTAAGTAATTTTTATGTTTTAATATTTAAATAATAAATATTTTCCTGAAATTTGTTCAAATAGTGATTATATTCAATGAAAAATCCTAACACAAAATTCTTATCCGACAATTTACGTATATTTGTATTAGATTAAAGTATTTATTCAATCGAATGAAATAGCAAGAACCGAAATTCGGTTAATGCAAAACTCGAACACATATGCAACAACATATCACCGTTTCGGGCGAGCAGAGAACCTTGAAAAACTAATTGTTGTGTACTAATTGATTTGAAACGTTCCTACGCAAACATCGAATTAAATGTCAATGTTAAACTCACGACTAATAATAAAAGGAAAAAGAGAAGTTTGCAAAGTAAATTCCAGTTAATTGGCAAATCAAAACAGATGGATGTTCGCGTTCCGCATCGTCCGTCTTCCCATGGTACATAAAAAAAGAGAACCTAGGTATAGAGATCACAGCCTCCCAGGAAAACTAATTGCTTCTTGCGCAACGTTAGCTGTTAATTGATTAATCGAGTTTGCGGCGAGAAATCCGAACGACACGCGTTTTATTAATACAAATTACCTAACCATTGAATCGGTTCATGTACAGTTATTATGAATGGATGGACAAATAATTTGCATTGAAATGAATTTTGAGGAAGCCGAACATTCGGAATTCGAAATCGTCGGCATCGCCTCCCAAAAAAAAATAGAAGAAGATAAAGAAGCATTGTTCTACGCTCTGAAAAATATTTCGTGAAATTTAATAGATGTAAGAAGCTGTTTTAATTAAACTCTAGAAGCCAACACCGTATCATGTTATGCGAATAATACACCATCACCAACGGCGGAAGGATGAATAAAACTGTGCGATTATCTTGTTCTTGTCTACTTACAAAAAGGGAGCGTTCTGCTCTCAGTACTCAAGTTCCTCCAACGAGATTATATCATCACTATCATCATCATCTCGAGATGACCATCATTTCTACAATTATCGCAATCCTTCATTGTTTATCCATAAAAGTTTTCATTCACAATTCGCGATATAATTATTTTGCTTACATTACCTGCTGCAAGTTCTTCCTAAAAAGCCTCATCATTCACAAATCACAACAACAATCATATATCAATAAAATGTGTGTCTTTTTTTCTCTGAGTTGGTCCAAGAACTGTAGAAAAATATAATTGTAACAACAACACTTAGTGTCTTCAGTTTAAATGTCCTGTTTCATTTTTTTATGTTCCTGAAACCTCGAGGTTTATTTATTTCCCTGCTCGAAGATGCAGGAATTTACTAACGAACACGTGTGTGTTTATACACATATACAATCGAGGCACAGCAGGAATTCCGTGCTCAAAACAGCATTCACTGCTGCATTACTACTGCTACTCTTATCTTGACAATATTAAAACATGCCCACTTACTTTCCTAAAGCGTACTTAAAAGTCCCCACTTTAAACCGCGTTATTCTAAGCGCGAATCGAGTATAGACCACCAACTTAACACTAACTATAAATTCATGCTGTAAACTGAGAACAAGTACAGAATATGAAAAATCAGAGTATGCAAATACAGAATCGAATAAAAACAGGACAAGAAATATCAGAAACAAAACAGAATATAGCAAAGGAGTTACAAAACAGAACATAAATTAAAAACAAAACAAGAAATTCTAATATTTCCAAGAAAAAAGTGAAAACTGAAAAAGCGCTGCTTCAATTGAAAAACTTTACATAATATATTATGTGATAATAATTCCAAAAATATGATCTGAAAACATTGTAATTATTAATATTTAATTATTATATGAAAATATTTTCAGTTATAATAGAAAAAAAACTTTTCTGGAAGGGAAAATATCATAATTTATTATGGATATACTTAATCTAAAACTATTGCACTTAAAACATCCTTATAATAAACACATAATAATGATAAATGTACAGTGTTTGCTTTAATAATTAATATACTAAACTATTCAAAGTTACTGTTCATTGTAATTACTTTTATTAACACTAAATAATTTGAAAATACTATTGTAATTACAATATAATATTCAAAATAATATATAACAATAATAAATACATTAATACAAAATATTTTGTAAAAACTTTATTATCTGGAATTCATAATATTTGTATAACTAATATACTAAATTTTGTAATTGCAAATTATCAAAAATATTCTACTATTCAAAATTTATTTTTTTTTAAATATGGTTTTTAATATATAATTTTTATATAAATAATTTGATCATGATAGAATAATACAATAAAATTTAAATAAATAAATTGAGTAAAGAACATTTCCAACAAATCTGAAATTTATCTAATTTTTTATGTCCGGACAACATACAAATCTTCGGATATCGAAGTTTATAAAGAACAGTGAAAATACAGAACACTGACAAAACATAATCGCTGGTGTAGTATGCATTTTAAATATTATTTCTATTATGATTATTGAGTTTTTAAAAAAATCCGTCATCAGTTTGTAGTTATATTTTGCTGTTGTTCCTGTACATTATTTTGTACCTGTTATGTTTTTTCGATGTTCTATTTTTACTTGTTCTGAATTTTCAAAGATCCACAACATCACGACCGATTTATGTTACCTTTGGTAACCACCACGCTTGTGGTGGTATGGACTTTAGCCGCTTTTTAAATCGTTTAAATGGAATTCTTCGAGTAGTGAACGCATTATGTTGATTTACTGTACTTATATACTGTATTTATCTGCTCCATTTTAAAATAAAACTATATACTATAAACTATAAACTATAAACTAATTTAATTAAATTATGTACTATTATTTCAATAAACTGTATTCATATAAATAATTATTCAATTTCTGATAAATTATGTTCAAATAATACAAACATTGATTAATTTATACATATAAAATAAATTATTGTATATGTATACTCTGCAATGTTTATGAAAATGTTATAATTAATAGAATAATTATATTTATTATTTACACATTTTTAATTAATTTAATTTGGATCAAACAAAAGAATTGAATGAAGCAATTAAAATATAATAAATATATTATAAAATATTTCACCTATGATAAATTTTGTATCATAGATTTGTTTTTTCAAGTTGAGCATGATTATGATGAGCGCAATATCTTTGTAATTAGGTTCATGGCCAAAAAAGTTTAATAGCAAACGTGACTGAAATATAATGAACATACACGAGATTATCATGACTTCCATCAACCGAGTTGAACGAAAATGACAGTTTTCTGTAATATTTCTGTAAAATAATTATAGACCACAAAGCACATTATCAAAACTTGTTTTATAATAGTTTAATAACTTCAGAGGTTTATAGAACATCCATCTCTCAATTATTGTTTTCTAACAAACTTTATTCCACGCTTCATACAAAGAGATATTGGCCCGAATCTTTTTACTTCAAAATTATTACATTACAAATTTAAATAAATATTTTTTAGAACGAAAAACCTTAAATAACAGTTAACCATTTATTTTAATTTTATTATATATTACTATATTCATGTAATAAATATTAGTATTAAACAATATACAACAGTTTTTACCAAAATATTTTTATTACATTTGAATTTATTTCGCTTTGATGTCTTCAATCTGTGGAAGAAAACCTTTACTCTTGAATGAATACTCTCAAGTATTTGATGAAAATACTCTTAATGTAAAACCTTATAAATGCAACAAGTCCAACAAACAGTAATTAAATTCAATTAACTATAATTAACTATGAAAATAAGAAACCAATCAATTAATTTTCAAATTACAGGTAAAATCATTTAATTACTTAAACAAGTTGCATGGAAATACTTTCAAAACAATCACATAAATATTACTTAGATGTGTATTTTGTAATTTGTTTTGAATTAACGATTTGTTATATTTAATAATTGACTATTAGTAGAAATCTATAAATTGTAAATCTGAACGTTTTGTAAAAAAACGGAACATTCGGTTTTTAATCACTGATGGTTAATATTTATTGACCACAGATCTTTCTGCAAAACATATTATTTTCGTCTACAGTTTGTGCATGGTTTATTTTTAGTACTTGTTCTGTTTTTTTCCAATTTTCTGTTTTTTGCCCGTTCCGTTTTTATTTGTTCTGAGTTTTCAGGGAACACCCTAAACAAATGTATTCAAAGCCTGTTTAGATAAATTTTTAAAAAATGCAGCCTCTGGGAAATATTATTATAGGTACAATAAATGCTGCTATAGAGTAAGTGTGGGATACTTATATTTAGGAGGGGTTGATGGATTTTGAGCGATACAAAATTTGGATAGAGAGGATAAATTTGATTTTTTTGAGATGAATTTAAGGGAAAGCGAGAGGTATCTATCGAGGACTGGGACAATATTGGTTTTGAAATAGAGGAGGTTTATTTTAATAATAACATTTAAAATAAAAATGAAGAAATGCCAATAATATAAAAACATGTCTCTTTCTGTCCTAAGAAAATAACTTGTACTATATTATTCAGCGATTTTCAGATAATTTTTTAAATTATCAAATTAAACTATTTTATAACTATGAATTATTTTATAGTTATCAATAGAATCAAGTTCGTTGCAACAAAAAAAAATGGTTGAAAAACACTTGTGGATGTGGAAATACAATGATGCACTACTTTAAAAAATATAACTCGTTATTGGAAGGAAGGTAATCATTAAGCAAATAAATATAATCATTAAATATTTGCAGTTGGAAACATGTCATGTAACATCTTATCAACTCAATACCGTCCACATGATTTGGGGCAGATTCAAATAGATTTTATTCATTTTTTATAGCGTACCTCAAATTCACATGAAGAACGTTCTTTGGAAAAAAATGGCTGTAACTTAAAAATTATCCTTTTTAAAGATGTGTTACGATGGGAAGTTCCTAGAAGAAACTGAATAAATCTGGCCAGACAGCCAAAAAAAAAACAGATCAAGGATAAAAGTACAGTACAGAAGAAAGTAAAAACGGAAAGAAACATCTTTTGCAGAAAGATACTTTAATAATCACAATAAAATTGAAAATGATCAACCATAACTAACACAAGGTTTTGTTGAATTCCGTTTTCATTGTTCTTAGTCACTATTAAAATGATACTTAAGAATTAAATACATTTTGATATATCATTAATGTTAAATGATTATTGTTGGTTTATTATTTATTTATTAAAGCAGCATAAACACATATATTTTTTTTACAACTGGAATGCAAACTAACTAAATCTCACCAATTGAAATACGGATATTAGACTAGATTTAAATAACCAAATGGAATAAGAAAAAACGTGATGAACGGAACGATTATTCCGTTTTAAAAACGTGGGTAAGAAAAGCTTCCATGTATGGATTATCACCCAAAGACTTGACCTCTTCTCGTGCTTCACGATCCAAA
>JAFMTC010000696.1:563919-676310 GCA_018845635.1 Nicrophorus orbicollis | reverse complement strand
CTTATACAATGTTTTCATACATCTGAATGATCCAATTTGGAGCACTTCTCCAAAGCTAAACATATGGCATAATTTGCTGCATTGATAGAGCTGGCAACTCCATAGATCTTATGAGCAACCGGAACTCCTCTTCGAAGTATTGAGTTGTCTTCAATATCATCTAATCTATAATACAGCAAATAAAATATAAAATCTTATATCCAACAAAATAATGAACACTTACACTAAACTAGCATTATGCAGTATTTGGATAATTTCCTCTATATCTTCCAATATATCTTCAGAAATATTAAACCAATGGTTGAAGGCTCTCGCTAACTTTGATCTAATGTTTTTTCCAGGAACTCCTGAGATGTAAGTTAAGGGCAGCAGCAGTTTCTTTGCAAAAAAAAATATATAAATTGTTGCTATTCATCAAAGAAAAATACAAAATTCCTAACCTCATCATATTCATTACTTCCAATATTCATTTTGCAGTATAGGAACTGTATGTACAATTAAACCTGGAATATTCTTCAAATAATAGATATTTTTCAAATTTTATATTACACGTTACCAACGAACTTATTCCAGAAAAATTCAACGTATTTTTATGTTATTGAAATAGGAGATAACAGAAACATACGATTTTTTTACCTATAATATGAGTTGCAACTTATTGCGAAACGATATACCGTACCACTGAGAAACGCGTCTACTAGCAGCTACTTTTATATTAATATTATAGCAACTCAATTACATTAGTATTGAATCAAGCGAAAACACATTAGAATTTAATCGACAAGTTGCATACATTACTTTTATGAATGATTTGGAAAATTCCAAATCAAATATAGATTTAAAAATGGATCAAATATTCTTGTTGAAATTTTGTGAATTCATTCATTATCTTATTTGAATCCACTTTTTGCAAAACTTGTTTAAATTTAAAACACAAATTTATTCGAGAACAAATACGAAAGTTCATTTCGTTACTCAATCTTTTTTATACATAAATGAATGATAATCATATTACAAAATCAAATATTAGCAGAAATAACTATGAAAGTTATCATGATTTATATAGTATACATATAAACACGAGAGTTAGTAAAGTTGCATATTCAATAAAAACAAGAACTGTTAAAAAATACCAAAGGTAGTGTGATCTGCATTTTATAGTATAATTTACAATATAATTGTGTTTTTAGATGTCTTACAAAGGAGGAAAACTGGTTGAAGGAGATACATTCTCTGCAATACTAGGCATGTCAAAGTTAATGAACACAGGTCTTGAACCAGAGGCCCTCTCAATTTGTGTACAGTTGATTGAAGCTGGAGTAAATCCAAGTGTCCTGGCTACAATCATCAGCCAAATGAAGAAGGAGATCAGCAATTTTAAGAACTTGAGCAATGGAGAAGAGAGGAATGATAATAACAAGTAGACTATCTGAATTTGATATTTATTCCTTAATTAATTTATATAGAATGGAATGATTTTATAACTCATCGGATCCATGAGTTTTCTTAACATGCTTCCCATCATACACTTTATTCTCTATAGTTACACTTTCACATAGCTCTTGATCGATCATGTATTCTTTAGCTGTCCAAGCTTGAGATCCATCTTTGAAGAGAAATATAGCTCGATGATCATCTACCAAATATCTGTAAAACGAACATGAATAAAAATATAATTTAATTACTGGATAAAGAACACCTTTCAGCTTGTATATGGTTGTTCCATAAACTAGTTTGCCAAAGCTTCGTAACTTCCTCAGTTTTCTCTCTTGTTGGTTTTCCAGCAACATTAACAAAGGTCATCAAAGTCCTTCCCTTTTTGGTCATCTGCAGCAGTGACTCAGGATCTGCTGCATCTAACTTAGTCATATCAATCTTGGGCATTGGCCTCAAATGTTCTGGCAATTCATCATCATCCAGAGGATCTTCATCTTCCTAAAATAAGTTAATTTAACAACTTAATCTGCAAAGTTTTTATTAACACAAACCTCCCACTGATCCAAAAGCCTTTCCATATCTGCATCACTAAAATCTCGTATATCTTTTTTAGCCCATTCTGGCTTATCTTTAGGCTTCTTTGCAGCCACAAGGTAAAGCACTGATAATAGTGCAAATACTAATAGCACTTTATTCATAATTAATTTTAGTAATAATTAAGATATGCAAGTAAAAAAAAATAGATATTCTAACCTAATGTATCCTTAAAACACAACAGAATTGGACTCCATCTAGTGCATTCTGAAGACAACACTGCGTAAGATTTTACTGTTAAAGTAAATAATATTGATTTTTACATAAGTATTTTATTAAATATTAGTTAAATTAGCATTAGAAATATTCATTACTCATAGTATAAAATTAAATATTATTTTATGCTTTAAACCAATTTTATAAAACAACTAGTTAATTCATACAATAACGAATCTAAACAAAATATTTGAATTTATTCCCTATTAATACGATAGTGTTATTTTTTTATAATAAAATTTGAAACTTTATATATTGTATACCAATACACATTCATTCATTCATTCATTTATACCAAACATATACACTTTACATAGACTTAAATATATAACATTTATCTTTTAATATATAATATATATATATTTCAAATTTAACACTTATAACAAACATTATATTGATATGATTATATAACATTCATTTTTACATAAATATATATTTTCATTTATTTCGCAAATGTATTTGTCTTCATATAATTGAATTAAAATTGGGAGTGTCGTCATTCAAGAATTCCTTTACATTTTTTACCCTGTGACTTAAAATTATGTGCTTTACCAGACGCCATTTGGTCATTTGAAATTCTCCACACATCAAGCATTGAAGTGACGAGTAGTCGCTTTTATGAAGTAGTAAATGACTTATGCATTGGTCACGATTTCTAGATTTAAAGCAACAATGGACGCATGTTAGAAAAACAGATATATTATCATGTTTAGATTCGATAGATTTGCAAACATGTTTATCAATGTTTTCTTCTAATATTAGTTCGCTGCACTTCAAGCAGTTCAAATTAGTCTTACGGTTCTTGTAGTTACTATTCAATTCCTTTAGTTTCAATTCGTTATTGTTAGATTCCTTTAGTTTACAACTGAGCAAATGTGTGGCAAAATTTTCTTTTTGCCTAAATAAACACTTGCAAAATTTACAAGTCCAGACGTAAAATCTTAGGTTGATGTCTTGAGCGTGAAGGTTTATGTGGTAAATGTAATTGCTCTTGAAGAATATTTTATTGTCCTTGCAAAGAGTGCAACGGTATTCCAAGAAGCTTTTACCATCGCAACCCGAATGCAAATTGAAATCGGATTCACCGATAAACCTGATTTGGCATGTGTTACAGACATAATAAGTTTCCAAGTGGTTCTTTAAGTGGTGCACTAGATAGGCAGTGTATGCGAATACCTTTGAACAGTTCATCGCTGGACACTTGTACCTGATACTCTTATTCGGATGGAAACAGATGTTATCGAGATGCTCTGAGAGGTGTCCGTAAAAAGAAAATATTTCTCCGCATTCCGGACACACGAAAGGTGGTTTCTTCTTGTGCGTTCGCACGTGGGCTTTGAGAGAGCATTTTGATGCAGCTAAATATTTGCAAAGGTGGCATTTTAGCTGCTCATCATAAGGTCTTTCGGTTAACGCGATGTGATTTTCAATCTTACCCAAGAAATAAATCTTACATTCCGGACATTTTGCATGATCTCTATTAATTACATTCGGATTATCAACGATGTTGCTACCAAACTCCAAGAATTTGCAATACGGAATATTGAGATTCTTCTGCTTCAAAACCAAAACCTTAGAAGAGTTTTGCACATCTACATCAAATTTTTGGGGAATCAAATGCACGATCTATTTGCCCTTGCTACTCTTAGGAGCCATGTAGAATTTCGAATTCAAATTGACCCCTTGATCGGTATCATCGATTTCTGAATATGTAATTTCAGGAAAGTCTTCGTGCGGTAGAAATCCTGCAGCGTCAAATAGTATCAACATTATTGTAACACCATCTAAGTCAATTTCAACACTTCTTGGATAAACATGCTGACTAGCATGTAATATAAACGAGCATGGGTTGTAGAAAATGATCTCTGTTTGACACTCGAGACATTGGTATTTCAAGAGTAAACTTCTTCTATTTATGTGCTCCAAAAAAGATGTTTTATTCCCGAAACTAAAAAAATATAATAATATTAAAGTTACTTTAAAAACTTAAAAGGAGTGTTATACATGTCACGGCAAGCGTAGCAAGGGTAGATGTAATCCCCGGCCTTTGGAGTGTAAGCTGACCATTGATCCCAGGCGTTCTTAAACAGGGTCTTCCACTTGTTGAAGTAACTCTCCCTTGTTGCCTAATATTTAACAATACATTAGAACAATTTCTTTTCGAGAAATGACAACTTACAGGTTGCAACAATCGCGTGGGTATATAATCCGGATCATAGAATTCATCATCCTCCGCAGGTTTTCCTGCAACGATAACGCCATTTTTCAATTGTCTTCATGCTTTTAGTTAAAGCTTTCTAAAACCTGAATGGAAATGCTTGTAGCAGATGTAAGACTTCAACAGTTCTTCCAAGGAGAGATTCTGCTTCCCGAGTATCTGCATCCAGAGGCCTAATCGATAAGAGGCGGCCGATTGAAGAGTTCCATCCGGTGAATTCGGATTCGGGAATTTGTAGAATTTGAAGATATCGTTTCGCGATATTTCCAAGTGTGCGTGCTTTTGCAGTCTCGTACGCAACATTGGATTACCGGTTGCATCTTATTACCAAAATCTAGTTTTAGCCTGAGTTGTACTCGTATTATTGTATGCTTACCATTCTCGGGGCGAGGCTGCTGACCTGAAATCGTCAGTGAGCTGCCCTGGGTCCAGGTGCCCGAAGACTGGGAATTGTAGCTCCCGATGTCAGCGTATTTCCTTTCCTACATATTTTTATGCAATTCCAGAGCCATCTGTGTACCACGCATATACGAAAGTAGCTGCATTTAATGCATCAATCAATAATTAATTATATCTTCAGCTACCTCCGGCCCGGGCTTTCGTCAAGTGAACACAAATGCTAACAGATCAATATCTAATAATTGTGAAGCACGCCATTGGACATTATTACATCAAAATTAATAATTGCTTATAGAACTCTTTCAATTTGAAATTATCAGATTTACAGTATTTTTCCGATCATATAATTAAAATATTTAATTTTATAATATTACATTTAATTTTTTTGCTTCACTTCACAGAATATTTGTAAAATTAATACATTACAAACAATTTCTGTTATAAAAAGATATAACCTATTCAATATTCAATAGAATACTTGTTGCAATTATGAAAGTATAATTGTACCAAACCACAATTTCGCCTCATACCTCTGATTATTAAAATATTATGTCAATTTTATTTCCAAAGTAAGCGTTATTTCGGTTCTCTTTAACCAGATTCGAAAATTGAGTGTCTTTACAAATCATTCAATTTCTCAATTACCATAAAACTCGCAATTACGGCCTTGATACGTTCCACGAAACTTGGCCGCAAAACAAAAAGCCGTATAACGAATCAATTATTGCGCTTGCGCAAGATCGGCAACATGTAGATATATCGACATCGAAAAAAGTTTTGTTTGCCGTTATAGCGAAACATTTTAGGCCGTAAATCGAAACCGTGCCTTAATTGAAGAGGGCCGTTATAGCGAAATGCCGTATAAAGAGCGGCCGTATCGCGAGGTATGGGCGTATAATAATTTCTCATGTTATTTACATTATCATGATGCAGTTGATAGCAGATTTCCTTATTTACTACCAAATAACTTGATATGCTTAGAATCCAGGTAATTTTCTATATCACAGTAGATACGTGATCCTAGAATATAGTACATTATGTGAATACGTCATATGAGTAAGTAAAAAAGGGTGTTACATATTTTAAGAGAAAATTCAAGTAACTTCAATTTTTACAAACGAACAAATGTATCTGTTAAACAATACAAAACTTAATTATTTTCAATTTATTAACCCTCAATTTAAGCATTTCCTTCCTAACTTTGTCACTTTTTTTGGACGGAATTATACCATCTTTACTCTCTGAATACATTTCATCATTTATGATTCTTCTGTCCACTTATAAATTCTGAACTTTTGGTTTATTTGCTATTCCTTAAAAACTCGTTCTGGATATCCTTGAAGTTTTAATAGACAATTTTGCTGTTTTTTAATTAATTGTCATCTTCTTTTAACAAAATTGATTCTATTTTACTAATCTTGAATCTTAAAAGATAATTTATTAAATTTATAATCTGCATCAGTGTCATAATTTACCTTTTGTTGAATGTCTTTATTAGCACATTGCATCCAAACAATGGTATGCGCAAATTTTTGATCGTGTTAACGCGAAGCCGTGTTGTTAGTTATAGAAGGTTTATCTGTTATTCAAACAATTACATAATTTCAATTTAGAAATTCATACATAACTGATATATTAAATAAAGTAGTCACATTTGTGTCCTATTTAAAATAAATTTTACTTACAATGTATCGTTATCTATATAATTTCACAATAATTTTATAAAATACAATGTACATCATAATGTTTATTAAAAATGCATGGGTTAAATTAATAAAATAAGACATTTATTTTTCCTTGTGTATTCTAACAAAAATAGAAATCCTTTACCAAGAATTTGTAATATAATAAATAATTAATTTTAAAATACTGAGCACTATTATTTGTTATTATTCCTATTTAGCAGATCCTACAAAATATATAATAATATATGACCTTTCTAAAAGGTCCTCAGACGGCGAAATGATGTAACCAATGGTCTGAACAAAGACCACAGTAATCCAAACGTCATGAAGACAAAGCAGGCAATAAAAATATCTTGATTTTTGTTTGTCATCTTCGAAAACCAATTGGTGTATAAGCTTAAAACCATGGTGATACTACCCAAAACCACGGTTAAAATACCGCTGATTGCGTGAAAGAATTTGTTGACTGTCGGTGATATGTACATACGCAGTTTCACATTGAACAAAGCCAAAATACCGTTCAGGCAAGTGGGCACCAAGAAAACCATGCTCAACAGTCCGATTAATCCGTGCCAGGATCTGAAGTGCCTAGTTTTCTTAAGAACGATGATAACGAATCCGGCGATGGAACATCCTGAAGCTGCTGTTTGCAGCAACCAGTGGAAACGGACTTTGAGTAGATGCGTCAATCGGTTGTTGAATATATTGTCATTGCTGATCATCAAAACTCCTTCAGTCATGAATAAGAACCACTGTAATAATAAATTTATTAAAAAAATAAAATTTTAACATGTATATTTTTGTAAATTCTTACGCCAATTGTGTAAAGAAAGGGATGCCACGTGAAGTATTCGAATTCTTTTACGAAGCACAGACAAATTAGGTAAATCGTTACTCCTATGATGCTAAGGTGAGCAAAGGTGTTTATGTACTTCATTATTTTATCCCAAAACTTGGATTCTGCTTGAACCGATCCGTTTTCACTGTCCACGATCATAGTACTTAGGTCCGACATTATCAGAACTTTGTTCACAACTGTGCACAATATGCTGGATTAACTGCTTTTATTCGATGTCTTATCTAATTTATCTACATTTCCGCTTCAACTAAAGACTTATGTACATGTCTAATAATTAGTTGATTCATTATAATTTTATATAACATTCATTATTAGAAAAAAAAGCCAATTGCAGACAGAACATAATTCAAATAAAACACTAAATTTCTTGATAACAATTTATTAATAATTAATAAAAGTTTCTCAATAAAAGTAATTGTAATTAAATTATTATTTTCAATATTTTAAAATCTCAGTCAAACCCGAATACTTTATACAAATATCATTTAATGGATAAACATTTATTTAAGCGAAACTTTGATAATTTTATAAATAATATTTCCAAGTAATCTGCGCTCTTTAAATGAAAAACGCCAACTCCGAATTGAGATAAACAAGCCAACTAGCATATTTGATTACCTAATTATTGTTATCATCTTTTTTCTTGTAATATCAACAGAATTACTACATTACTGCTTGTTTTTCAGTTCAGATTGAATAACATTAATTGACCTTTTCTTGCATGACCCAAAGTAATATTTTTGTACATTTGCTATTTATGTTTAAATTGAAGTATTCAAACATTCTGCTTCTTGTATACCAGAGGTATATATGAGAGCCATTCTGGTTTTTCATATATTAAAAAGCTTAACGCAACGAAGAGCCGCATGCGGCTCTGAAACACTGTTTTGTTCACCCCTATATAACAGATATTCAACAAAATGTTGTTTATTTAAGTGAATGTGAATAAAATCCGGTTTTTACTTTAACATCAATATTACTGTGTTATATTTATTGAATTAGGATTATAACTGTTTATTGTTAAGTTACGAATTTTTTAACATAGATTTATTAAATTCAATTGTATTATTTTAAACACTTACTTATAAAGTTTTTTCTTAAATAAAACGATTCTATAATAATATTTATCAATGGTATTAGACATATATATGAATTATTTACAATTCAAGATTAACTTTGTTTACGGGATTTCTGAATACATAGCTATCATTTTATGTATACACGTCTGTCTTTTGTAATTATACTTATATATATTATTCAAAAATACATTGTTGATGTACGTATTTGATGCACGTAATTAGATAAGATTTCGATTTCGACGTGCCCTGTGGAAAGCCAGATATAGAGCAGTAGTCGGTCACGTTTCTGATCGGGATAAAACTATAATCAAATAAAATTTATTTTGTTCAATAACGTGAGATGAGATGACTTCAATTTTTATCATGAATAATCTCTTGTAAAGCAATGAAAAACGAGTTCTCAATAATATAAGAATTATTGTTAGAATAGTCATAATAATGAAACTTAAAAGATCAATTTTTGTAAGATGATACTGATCATATATATTGCCTTGTTGAATGAGCTGTAATTATTATTCTTAATTATATCTGCAAAATTATATAATTTTGTTTGTTAAGTTAAAGAAATATGAAATAAATATTTCAATATTTGTAACTCACAATGCTTAAATTCGATTCAATACATTAAAAATTATTTCAATAAAAAGATTCATGAAAATTTAAGTATGACAATTATTAAGAAAGTGTTTTCATTACTAATTTATCAATGATGCTACTTGATACATTCTTGTATTTACAACATTTTATAAAATACATTGTTAAATGCTTTTTCTAAACATTATTTTTTCTTAAATATTTTTGTACATTTTTAATGAGCATAATCACTTTAAAAAAATCTTTATTATTCACAGTGACCAAAGGGCTATCGACCTAAATCTTTGCTCCCTAAAATAATTCAAAGCATAAATTTTAAGAGCAACAGTTAAGAAAGTATTTTTAAAGTTTACTGCTGAGAAACGTATAATTTGAAACGCTTTCTCATTATTCATTATTACAGAATATAGCAATGTCTCGTGTAGTGCGGCTTCGATCAGTGCGGATCTATTATAATACGGTTTGAAAATTTAAAAATAATGTAAATTAAAAAATATAACATTTGGCCCAATAAATATGTTAAATTAAAAAAATAGTATAAAAAAATATATTATTTTTTAATACATTATCTTCTTTTTATAGTAAAGTCCTCGATTAATCCGCTTTCAACTAGTATGGAATATTGGCGGAACCAGCATTATGAAATAATCATATACTACAAATTATTTTTTTGCACTGTATCAACATTATTATTTAAACAATTATTTAATATTACTGTGTTTAAAATGTTATGTAATTAAAGGTATCTATTTAATATCTTTTTTTTTGTAAGACTAAAAATACAAAATTTCATATTTTATTTGGTTTTGCTTTGATGAAGTATAAATTACGTTAAATATCGTAGACAACACACAACACATTTATAAATATTATTACATAAACAAAATTTCGTGTTTTGATGATAAGTAGTTTGATTCATACGTTATTAATTAATAAATAGAAAACATAATGTACACATATTTTTGTTATTTTCTTCAGACTTGTTTTATTTATCAAAACACAAATAACGTCAGATCAATTTATTGTTTTAATTATGAAACTAAGCAAGAAACATGATACCTGGAATATATTAGAAACAAACACATTGACTACGTAATTAACTAGTATAGTTTAAGAACTTTGACACCTATTAAATTATATAATTTCCTTAGTAACTAGTTACAATCTAAAAATAACGCTCCTGCATATAAAGAATAATAATCAAAATAAAAATTTAACTTGTTACATATACTTTTTTGTCATTGTTGGATTAACGCTTGAGGAGGCACTTGTTAAACAATTACAACATATACACCCTTATATATACTGCAATTTCAATGAATTTTTATTAGATTTATTAAAGTTATATTTAACATTAATAAATCATAATAATATAGATCTTGTATCTTCATTTCCATTTTTTTAAATCTTCATATTTATATAAACACTTTAATAATTAACGTAACAAATATATTTTGAATTAATTTAAATAATTTTTATCACAAGAATGATGACTGTACTGTTACAATTATAAATTTTTTAAAAATATAATCTATAGAAAAAAGTAATATATTATTTTCATATTAATTTTTAATAAATGTAGTCTTTTATACTTAATATTATTAATTAAACTGTCATTTTTAACTTATTTACTTTCAGAAAAATTAACTTTTCGTTTATATTTCATAATAAAACATAAATTTTACATGAAAATAGGTGAAATGTTTGTTACAATATTTATTAAAATCTGTTCCTATCCGAAAAAGTAATATTGCAGAGACCATCGACATTGTCTAGACGTGAGCTTCATGTATAATTGATGTCTAAGACGACCTTCTGGAGTTACTTGATCCCATCTAATAATAATGCATGAAATTCATACTAGCTAAATGTAACGAAAAAAAAAACGCAACTGGCCAAAAAAATCCCAAGGTTCAATAGGTAGTTTTGAATATAAATGACAGCTCGTTTGGCTCCTTGCCACATAAAAATAGGGATGTTTGTAACGTCACATCAGAAATTAACCTTTGGAGACACAACTTCCTGACTCATCATCACATTTTTATTATGCAAAAACTCCAAGGTTTCATAGGTAGGTGTGAAAGGTTCTTTGAAGAGACAGAACATACAAAACCGGACCAGTGAAAAATCAGATCAGAAACCAAACACTATAAATCATGTTTTACGGAAAGATCTATGGTCAATAATCATGTTATGATTCCCGCATGTTCTGATTTGTCACAGTTTCTTTATTACCCTATTCTGTTCTTAGTCGTTTTGAATAATCTAAATGTCTTCACGATGACTTTATATCATAAAAAATGGGATTGTAACATCAGAATCATGAATTAACCTTTTAAAACACTGTAACTTTGAAGGATATTCATATTTTTATAATGTATTTTCTGTGATGACATTCTTAATTTTTATTAGTTTATATTCTTTAAGTTTATATTTATTGGCTTATACCAGTGGTTCAGAAAATTCAGAAAATTTAACTTAAATTTGTAGTAAGATCTTTGATTAGTATTATAATTATAAACTGGACAGAAAGACTTTGGTCGATAGCCCTTTGGCCCAATTTGTAGTTGATAAAGATGTTTCTATTCTATATAATTTTAAATTGTAATTGTAAATGCATGAAATCAATACAAATATTTATCAATTAATTTATTTATAATAAAAACATTATTCTAAAAAATACACAACCAAACTTGGTGAACAACGTTTTATAATTAAACAAAAAATTAAAATAAAAAGAGAAACTTTATATAAAAAAATAAATTACTAGCTACATTCGAATTGATTTACACTAAAGCATCGATTTACATACACATCGTGTACGTAAGGTTCTTGTAGAATGACAATTTGCACCGTTTCTCTAGGATGAGAGAGGACGTTCCTCTCACCCGTTTTCCGCTAACCGCTCAAATTCTATATTAAATTTACACTATCTTCATTTGCATTAATCAATATACATATTTATAATAATATATATAATAGAAATGAAAAACAAATCTTTTTAAATATTAGTAACACAGACAGAAGGTTATTACGAAGATCAGGAAATGTGTTTTTTTTTTAAATAAAGATTGTACATCGTCTTCAACATTTTTTTTGTTGGCACTTTCCCAAAATTCGTTTCACTCTTTCAGATATTTTCTGCTGCGCATTCGTCATTCTTGGTCGATAATGTGGGCCCATGGATGATCCACGTGGCCGTACTGGATGGCCGTCAAACGGTCCAGAACCCTGCGGAATACTGGTTTCGCATGTTCCATGGTTGGAATTGGGATCTCTGTACCCATGTAGTCAATGGAATGGATTGGACTTACAATGCAAGCGGTGCCGGAACCGAAGAGTTCCAATAACTGAAGTAATGTTTAAATTAATAATCGAAAAGAAATCTTTTTTTGTAATCTTACTCTATTTTCTTTTTGCATTTTTATGATGTCCTCCATGGTTAAAATCCTTTCTACCACTTCGAACTCGTTCCATTCTTGCGCTAATTGCAGAATGGAGTGTCTGGTGACTCCTGGAAGGATAAGGCCGTTGAGGGGTGGAGTGGCCAAGACTTTCTCTGTAAAATTCCAATCGTTAATCCAATGTTGCTTATTATTGTAGTTGCAATTGCGTACTTCCGTTTTCCGCTACGTAAAAAGCGAAGATGTTCATGGTACCAACTTCGGTGAGCTGATGGTCTTCTCCGTACAACCAAAGAACTTGTTGCTTTCCTCTGCTGGTAGCCTGCTTCTGAACCCTGATGGTAGGACCATAATTGGAACCCATCTTCCTATCACCGCAGCCGCCTGGCCATGCCCTAGTGTAAGAAGGATCGGCTAAAAGGGACACGGATTCATTTCCTCCAGAAAAGTAAGCTCCGACTGGACAAAGGATTGTATACAGCAATGCGGATTCAGATTGAGATACACCCAAAGTTCCCTGAAAACAAGCAAATCAATTGCGTGTCATATAATCATAGAATTGACGCACTTCGATCAAAATATTATTCATTAGCAATTGCGTCACGCAGAGTCGCACATACAACCCTTACGTACGTACATCCGAGTTAACATTGAAATTTCTACTATTTTTTCTTGCGTGACCTCTTTATCAGCTCTTGCGATGCACATAATAACGATTAGAAATTATCGAGCGAGCTTGCATCACACCAGATATTTCTTTTGCAGCGGGAGCAATTTTTTATTGTAGCTGAAATTCGGAAATTTCGGCCGGTTACGCAACGTTGATAACGTTGTTTTCGATACGCTAATTTGTACGGTCCTCTGCTGTTTGTTTTCTCTCGCGCAAGATTAAGATACTGAACGTTGCGAAACTTTGTGACTAATTAATTCGATGATGTTGCATAAATTATTATTAATGCTTACGTCTATTCCTATGAGGGTGGGCCTGATGTACAAACTGGATGCTTCGCTGTGCGGTACCCATTCTTGGTCGATGGTTAGAAGCTTGTTGATACTCTTGATCAGTTCCATTCCGTCGAATGTCGGTAGACCAGATCCCTTTGCAGATAAATTCATGCGCTGCATGTTCAGATCCGGACGGAACACCCTGATCCTTCCATCAACTCCTCTGTAAGCTTTCATACCTTCGAACAACTAAAAAAAAATGGATTAGTTATTTGTAGACCAAACAATTTGGAAGTTCACTTACTTCGATCGCGTAATGAAGAACTTTAGCGGCTGGATGAAGGGAGATGTTTTCGAAAGGGATAATCTCCGGCTTTTGCCATCCTCCTAAAGCCTTGTGGTAGAAGATCTTTAACATGTGATCCGTGAAGATGTGTCCAAATTTCAGATCAGCCGCATCCGGCTTCATCCGCAATTGGCTGGGTTCAGCGAGTGTCGTCGACAAATCGTTATACTATACAAACACAAACATTGAAATATTAATTTACTACATATTCAAATACCTTCAATCAAAAAATCATTACTTAAACTACATGTAAATTAAATGAATGATCCTAATTTGTCGTATAATTGTATAAGATATCTACAATCTATATGCGATTTTAGCTATTATATAAGTCATTAGCGAAATATAACAAAGTTTAGTTATTTCCTTGATTATACAGAACATAGACCAGAATAACTAAATAAAAAAAGAAAAATACTTATTCTCATTTTCGCGTAGGACCAGGAATAATATGTTACATAGAAATTTGATAACATTTTAAACTATAGAACACATGTATTGTTTTATTATTATTCAGTTCTGAACTGCTATATTATAAGTTACATTTTAATTTAATTTATTATAAATTTCATCAATCTTTTCATTACTTTACTCAAATATCTCTACAACAGATAGAATAATTGTTAATGAACTGCATGTTGATATCCTTTAACCTATGACTTAATAAATGTACATTTTATTATTTAATTAATATTTTGTTTTCATTAATGGTTAAGGAAATTATAAATTAAATCAAGTATATTATTATTAATATAAAAAAAACAAAGTAATTTTAATATTTATGGTTCAAAATTACATTGATTTCTTTTAATTGTTAAAATTATTATATTACAATTAAGTTTTGCTTAAAAAACGTTAATATTTCACAAAATATTTGAAAATTTTAAATAATAAAAGATGCTCCTCGTTTTAGCAATACATCAACTTTTATTATGTTACGCAATACTTCGAAATTGTAACACATCTAAAGAATTCATCAATGTTAATACATACGCATAAAATGTTATTTTGCGTCATGAAACGTGTAACAGATTAGATTTCAATGAGTTATGTAACTTTAAATATGACGTTTATCTGATTTACATGAACGTTCGCTTTTAATGTATATAATATATTTGTAAAAAAAAAGTTTATGTAAGATCGTTGCAAGGTCTCAAGAATTAAAGCAATAAAATTGACAAACAATTATTAAGTTATCTGCAATTAATTTTTATGAATGTTTGAAATATTTTAATAATCAATTTTAACGTTTCTGACGTGTAAATTTATGGTATCTATTTTAAAGTTTTTTTTACTCTGTCGGAGCTTTGCAAAGTTTCATTGAACCAATGAAATTGCCAAACAATTAATTTTTCTGTTAAATATTTTTTTCAAATATTCTAATACTTAAGTAACGTTTTTGATAGTGTATTCTTAAAAGTACATTCTTCACATTGAGAACCGACTAGATGTAAACAGTATAGAAACATGTATGAATTGCAGCAAAAGGAAAATGTAATCTAGGAAATTATTAAGTAGTTATCAATTATAATGGTATAAGAGACGGTTGATCCGTTCGAAGCCATTAGAATTGCAAATGAAGTGAACAACCTTGGCCGGTCCTGGCCTGACCACCAAAGGAACGGTCCAGGGCACGAGGATAAAGCTTTCGAACAAAATTTTCGCGTGTCGCGACGTTACGAATTACATATGAAGCCAACCAACATTCCATCCAACTTGGAGCCATCCCATTGGTCCTTCGTCAGAGGCCCGTCACCACAACCGAACCTACAATACTTTACATAACGCTCGGACTCGCCCGAAGATCATTGTAACTGTATCTGTAGTTGTTTATTTTTTCATTCTACAAATTGCGTAACAGATTTCTAAACACGTGTTAATCAACGATTTTTTGCGACGAATAAAAATGTACGTATTGTACAAAACAGTTATTTCATATATTTGTAATGTAACGTTATAGCTTAATACTTTTTATTCTATTGCAAGTTAAGTGATTTAAAAAAATATAATTTATTTAACGTTTAGGAAACTTAATAACTTCCTTTTCTTATCATATAAATGTTATTAAACATGTTTTAAATGAATTGTATTATTTTCATCATTATAACTACGTCATAAATTAAATAAGATAAAGTCGAAATTGAAATATCATTATTTTGGAAAACCACGAAATGTACATATTTTTTCTTTTAATTAAATTGTTTGATTTTAATTGTATTACATACTTATTATTACGCATTTTTTGAAACAAAATTTTCGCTATATTCATGTCATCATTAAAGATAGTTAAAATTTTAAAATTTTACAAAAATCGTTCGATTTTCATTATAAAATTAAATAAATAAACTGATAAACTTGCTTTTAAATTCATAACATTTAAAGTTAATTAATTATTCAATTAATAAAATCATCGCATATTTTTTTAAATATTTAAACTTTTAACGTAAATTAAAAACGTACGATAGGAAGCGATATTTGCATTAGAACAAATGTGAACGTATGCAAAAAGATAACTGGATTCGTTCTGCGTTCGTCAAGGTTAGAAACATGAGCGTTTATCTATTTTTATATTATGTAATTTGTTTGCACATTCGAAACGTAATGCCTTATCAAAGTAATTTATAGCACCCATTCATACTCACCCACAAAAAAAAACACGAAAAAATTGATGTATAATAAATGTTGTTATAATAAAAATTATTGTATATAAAAAGGAACACGTAATTACTTTATTGAAAGTAATGCAATTCATTCTTAAACACGAGGTCTTTCGTGTTTTGTATATTAATCGTTTACATTCTATTTATTTCAAACCACCGATCCATTAAATATCTGTTACATAAATTTGTTTAACTTTTATAAGTTGGTGAGTCTTGAAATCCAAGATATGTCTCTGCATATATTTGTTTAACTTTTATAAATTAGGTATAAAATAATGAACACTCCCATCCATGAAATATCCTTGCATTTCTTTGATTAACTTTTATAAACTAGATATAACAAAATAATAAACACTCTCATCCATGAAATTGAATATCATTATTTAAATTTTATAAGCTGCTTAGTAAAAAAAACAATAAATTCGTTAAAAAAGCGTTTCTTGTTGAACTTTTGTAACTGAATTAAAAAAATAGTTTTTTAATCTATTCTAAAAGCAAATTAATAAGTGAGTGTCTATTTATAAAGTTCACAAACAGGTAAAAACATATTTCTGTTTCCGTTTTGCAAAAATGTTCAATTTACACCAATTTAAAATACGTGTTAAAATTGAAACACGTGCATGAAAATACTTTTTTTTGTTGAAATTATGTTGTAAAAATGTATATATATCAAAATAATGTTTAGATAATAAATTATTAAAAAATTGTAAATTTTGGTGTACTAAAAAAATACATAAGTTGATAACAAACAAGAATGATGATATCAATAATTTTAATCTTGTAATGTTGATAATTATTTCGTTTAAAAATATATAAAATTCTTAAACAGATAAATTTATTTTTCATTCCATTTTGCAAAAATGTTCAATTGATGTACAATACGCTTTCAAAATGATTAAAAAATACACATTTTAGTTTTAATTAAGTTTTAAAGAAATATCGAAAAAATGTCTAAATAAAAATTGTTGTATAAAAGTTAAGGAAATAAATTATATAAGTTGGTAACAAGAAATGTATGAATTTTGATAACATGAGGGTATTATATAATCCCAATTTTGCAACAACATCGATAATGATTCCATTCTCTACAATCTCAAAAATGTTAACAGTTTCATCTACAATCTAATCCTCGAAATACTCACTTTGAAACTGTATTCGCTGTCATAATCCCTGATGTCATCAGCTCCCAGAGCCTCCTTGACTTTCAGATGGCAACTCCTTGCAACCTGCTTCAGCTTGTGCTGATGCTGAAGGACCCATCTGCAAGCGCACTGCAAACAAAGTTACATAAGAAAAAGGTTGAAAAATATGCAATGAAACAATAGGTGGATTTAGATAAACGGAAAAAAACTAAGTGCTTGAACTTGAACTGAACAACATACATATCTAAATATTCTACAGCATTTAAATACAAACGTTATGTAAAATTCTACTTGGCGAATATGTTTTCATTAATGAAATTAACACTGATTAGGGGGAGCTCTTACATAATACCGGATTTATCGGCGTTCTTTATCTTGCACGTTATCGAAATCCGCAAAAAAAAATGTATTCGGAGATGTGTGAATTTGTTTCCAAGCTATTAACACTTGCTGGAAATCATAAATGTAAGGACCAGAATCACCTTGAAATGTTATTTTTATTTCTTCCTATATTTTTTTGTTACAAAAACCGTTATTTGTAATCGGCATTATCATTATAAAAGTACATCGAAAATGAATCATGTCGAGAATATCGATTAGGAAATTAATGATTTTCCGATAACAATAGGTTGATGAACCATTATTATCAAATATGTTAAATATATGTACATAAGACTCATTACAATAAATCGTATTTTAATTGTATTGTATAACAATTGAAGAAGTTGATAATTTTAAATTAATTTATTCATTTTATTTCTCAGTATTTTTTATGGCAAAATAAAATTTCGTTATTTAACATAATTACTACTAACTATGATGTAAGCAAGTAGCATTTACTCATTAAATTTTACATAAAACTCATTTAATTTAATCGTATTGTATAAAAAATTGTAATTTTGATAATTTCAGCTAACATTTATAAATTCACATATTTTCAGAGGGTTCAGACCTATGGTCTAAAGCCTTTGCATCAATTGTTGAAAACACTTGTTTTGAATCGATGCCCAATGACAAGTAACCACTTGAGGACTGTCTTTAGAAATCAATGGACTTAAACCAGAAGCCTTAAAATACCTGAAAGTAATGATAAAATCCTGTGTTGTATCTAGAACTCGAACCGAGAACCACAGAATGTACACTGGCGATTCTAACCATACTATGAGTCGTCTAAAGTATGTAGTTGATGTAGTAAATTATTTTCTTAAGAATACTTTTATACTAAATAATATACTTTAACTGTAAAATATTATTTATTAATACGAACATTTCTAAGCAAAACTTAAATAAATGAGTAAATTAATTCTGATTTTAATTGTATATATTTCTTTAATTATATGATTACTTATCACTAAACTAAACTTTTTAAAGATTAATCAATTAATTCTGAAATAACATTTCCTTGAAGCAATTTATTTTCATTAATAAATAACTTGAAGAAGAAAAAAGAACTTACTGCAGTCGATATGTAAATTTTCTCGTGAACGTTTTCGAATCTCGTGAGGGCAATAATTACTTTAATAATATTCTCCGGGGTATCTTCATTCCGGAGTTGTGAATAATGATAGGTCTAAAAAGTGGAACGCACAGATTCTGGGCCTAAGCCATTACCCACTCCCCTCGTTCACATCTTTCTTTCTTTCTATCATTTTTTTATTCGTGCTGTTGTAATTTTCAAAGAGATCTTTCACCTGATTTGGCTCGTCCTTGACTTCACCACCAACTGGATTTCTACAGTCTTCACAGAGCAAAACCGTCCCATCAGTAGACATTTTATCAAACTAATACATTACACGAAGTTTTTGCATTGGCTTTTATATCAATGGAAGTGTACAATTCATTTGTAATTACTTAAGCTTTTTTTTAGAACAAATGGATTTAACTGTTATGATTCCTTGTTTCCATTAGCAGTACTGTATAATCAATTTAAGTAATATACACCATCAAATTAAATGAAATTACACTGACTTTGCAGGATTTCATAAAATTTTGTTAAAATCTATTAATATTCTATAGAATTAAATACTTGTGAATGGTTTTAAATTACGTATTATTACTTTCTCTTATTAAAAAAAAAATATGTCGAAAAAGTTTAAACACTTTTAGTATATAATTAGTATACAAATGAACTTAAACCTACTATTAAAAAACGATCATATTTGTAAATAACACTTCTACTTAATAATAATTATTATTATATTTGTTGCAATAGTTACAGTCAGGAATTAAACAATATATATTTATACATCAACAATACCTAAAGAAATTTAAAAACAACAAAGGCCTATAGACAAGTCTCTTTCCTACTTAATAACTAGAATTAAGAAACAATCACACTGAATTTTTAAAGTTCAAATACTTCTTCTATATAATAAAAATGAACTTAAACCTACCATAAGAGTTTAAAAGTAAGCAAATGTTTCATAATACTTTTAAGCTAAAAATGTACTTAAAAACTATATAATACAGAAATAATAACACTTTTAATTTAAATAATATAGTTAGTTAATAATAATAAATTATTATTAAAAATAATTATAAATAAATTATTAATTAATGCTCATATTCAATTAGTGTTTATTAATACTCTAAATTGTAATAAAATAAGTTTTATTCTAATAAGATTTTTGTAAATATGCAAATCATTATTATTTTCTATTCAACTTGATTTCAATTATCTTCGATTCTTTTACTATACAGATAATAAACAATCTTAACCATTATCAATAAATTATTTATTGTACATTTATGCAACACGCTTGTGTACACAGATTACATAATTTCAGATTGATGCAATTAAAATTTTGAAAAAAGAAACAAATAAATAATAATTAAAAATGTCACAAGTTTATCGACTTCGCAATTTGAATTGCTTGTTTGTGCACAAACTGAAATCGATTGACTTTCTTTTACAAAATCGAAAGGCGCTCCACGGCTTTCCGGTCATGGAAAATCTCGAGAAGGCCGTTACTGCAAAGTGTGCTTCTTTTTTGTTTTTCGTTGAAGTTTTTCATTTTAGAAATTATATGTTATTTATTACACAAGAGCAGTACAGAAATTCCTTGCATAGTCAGGAAACAAAATCTAGTAGATACCAACGTTTGTGTGTGTGTGTGTGAATGTGTATATTTGCCGAATCCAAGGTTAAAAGTGGTCTGATTTTTGAATGGATCTTATTAATACACATGCGTATTTCTTCGTCGTTTTATTTATATTGTGCGCATATCTCTCGTGACCACACGTAATATTGCTTAATTTATAGTCGATTATATATAGATAGAAATCTCCACCTTGTATTTTTTACTAAGAATCCTCCTGATATTAACATTTCTAATAGATTACTTATTTCTAACAATAATGAGAAAATTTGCCTTGAAATCCATCAAGCCCTCCTCAATATAAGTATCCCACACAAACCCTGTAACTATTGACCCTATAATTATGTTCTTTCCCTTTCTCAGTGGCTGTTATATATAATAAACTTTTTTTCTTATATAATTAATACAATATTGTTCATTTAGTTTATCCACTGTTTGTATATAGTTAATTGATTGTACTTCTTTGGACGAATGGTCGATAGCCCTTTGGCCAGCCTTTCTGTTAGTATAATTACACTTATTTTGTTTATTTAGAATTAAGAATTTGTATTTATTCTTAATTACCTTATTTTAGTTATTATTATTTATAATTAGAATAATATGTTGTTTTTACTGGCCAATAAATTATATTATTAAGAAAACATTATTTATTTAAAATGAGAAAAACATTTTCCTTCCATTTCAAGTAATTTTAAATATAATATAGAAATTGTAAAATTGTATGCAAAAAAAATGTAAGTAAACTAACTTCGAATTTAATATAATAATTAGTTTTAAATATTTACAATTTCACTTATTTTATATATTGCAATATCTTTATTGGTCAAAATTGGACGAAAGGGCTAACGACAAAGGTCTTTATGTCCTGATTTTACTTAAAAAGCCGGACAGAAAAATTTAGATCCAAAAACCTTTCGCTCTAATAAAGATGTTTCCATAATATTATTTCAAAAATAAACTTTGTCTATTAAGTAATTTATTGTCAACTTTTGTATCCAATATTTAAATAATAAATCAGTAAAGTTACTTTAATAAATATAGCCTCAAGAATAAGAATTTTGTATCCACTTTCTCATTTAGCTTTTTTTCAGTCCAATTATCCTAATTGTTTTTAAAGCTTCGTATAGTGCGGATGATCAGTTTTGTTTAAAACGAGAATTTTAAAACAATATGAAAACAAACAGAACAAAAAGAGTCTTGATAATATGAAGAAAAGAAATAAAACGTTATTTGTTTAAAGAAATAATTTTTGTACTAATTTTATGGAAATAATTCCCAAAATAATCTGAACATTAAATGACAAATTACAATTAAAATTAACTAAATTTATTAGTAAATCCGATTTTTTTAAAGCGCACTGTGCGAGGTAATAATATAATGTTAAATTAATGGATGAAATAAAAAAATAGGAATTTGATAATTGTGTTCATAAAATAATTGCTTTAAATTCTTATATAAATTTAAAATATATAAGAAAAATTACATTCAATAATTCTGATACAAATAAAGTAGCAGAATTTTAATTAAGTAACTAAATATCTCAAACATTAACCTTGCATTTTTTTTGAATTTGACAATATTTGAATGTGAAATCGCTTAAATTGAATATCAGATAGAATAAAAATGTTGTGACACGCGTGGAATACGAAAATACATGATAAGTGTATACTTTTCAAGTGCATCGACCAATAAAAATAGATCATCGTCTATTCTATTCCAACTTATTTTTAAAACACTTTTATTTTCAACAACAAATTCAAAGTTATTTTTTTCCAGCGATTTATTACGAGTCTTATCTAGTAATTGAGGAGTTTGTAGAAAGTTTAGTTTGTAACCTAATAGAACATAAAATTAGTAAAATAATACATCCAATAATTATTCATTACTCAATGAAATCGCAATATGCGAGGAATTTCTGTATACATTTATATATAAAATATAAATAAGTTAATAAATAAATGTAAAGAATAAATTAATTGCAGAAAATTATATAATTCTCAAAATTATATAACAATATTTATAAACACCGTTCGGTATTTGGACAAAACGAATGAACTCGTAACGTTTATCTAGTTTTTATTCCTCGAAACGTGCGAATCTTGTTTGCTGACTACGAAATACATGTTTTTCTATCGAATTTTCTACGACGAAAATAAACAAGACACCACGTTTCATCGTGCGTACATTACCTCATTCAAAACAAATTTTATATACAAACAACAATTCAACAGTTCCTCTAATTTTTTGCCGATCATAATAGTACCATTAGTGTTATAATAATGATATATGCACATAACACGTTCCGGCAACATCCAAAATGTGTTACCCAAACTTATTTGCACATGATTTTCAAAAATTCGCGTTAATATTATATAAATTAGATGCTAATAAATCATACGATGTAGAAATTGAAGACATTTTAAGCTTCAAATACAAAATATTAATGTATTTTTAATACTCAGGAACAATTATTTTAATTATAGTAATATTTATTAGAGCAATCATAAAATTAAGAACTAATTAAGATATTAAAAAAAGTTAGCGTATAATTAAACGTACATCTTTTTGTTCCAATATACTTCGAATTGTACGGCTTCGATCAGTCCGGATTTTAAATGAAAATAATATTAATTAAAACAATCATAACATTACAAAAGTAATAGGTTTTTGACCATAAGTCTTTTAGTCAATACTTCGCATTGTACGGCTTTGGTCAATACGGATTCATTATAGTCCGGTTAGAAAATTGCAAAGCAATCTACATTTTTATTAGAAAAATAAATTCTAACAAATAGCCATTGATTTTATTTTACATAGTTAAATATAATTTATGTAATCTTAAATGTATTTTTGTATATAATTGCAACAATTTCGACTAATTAACTTTTTTGATAACATTAATATCTTTCGATTAAAGCTTTGATATTTCATGCTTTATCAGCCATACTTTTGCAATTCTCTTTTTTTATTCAATACATTGAGTATACATTTTTATATCAAGAACTGTAGAATTATCGAAAATTTTATCGTGTTAAAATATAGATTTTTTATCACAAGCTCATAATTAAGCTTCGATTAGATTCAGTTATTTATAATTTTAATAAAGTTTTACTAATTTATTTAAGCAAATTAATTTAATTTTTTATATTACAGATGATTTACTTGGACTATTCTGTAGTGAAATTTAGATAATTAGATAGCAATAATTTTACTCTTTTATTTAAGCTAATTCATTTAATATCATATTTTTGCAGATTCACATAACTTAATTTAAAAAATAGTAATAATTTAAGTCAAGCTTAATTAATTATGTTTTGACTAAATTAATTGATTTTCATTGATATTATTTAGATAAAATCAATCAAATTTAAGACAAAATTAAATTATTAATTTTCATGAAATTATTTATTATTCTATAGAATTTATTCATTCATCAATCAATGTATGTTTTAAACAATAATACAATTTAATTTAAATAAATCTACCAATATTTCATTTCAAAAACATAAAATTAAACGAAATTTCTACATATTTTTTAAAATCACATTAAATATATTTAGAAAATCCTATATGAATACATTTTCGTTAATTACAAAATAAATAAGATAAATTTCTAGATAATTCTCTATTAACAATTAAAAGATATTTTTGAAAAGCACTTTTATGGAACAATTAAAATTTTATGTGAATTTTCAATATTTTTTATAATTATATTCAAAATTTCAATCTATTTTACAACACTTTTGTAATCAAAAAATCAATATTTCATTTATAAACAATTTGTAAATACATTTCAGAATTACTTTTATAAAAGAAATGAATTTAAGAAAACTTGCATCATTCTCAATTATATTTTTCAATAAAATGACATGTTTTCTTTTATAAAATAAAAAAATTAAGAAATCAATGTTATAAATTGATTAATGTTTATAATTGGACACAATTATGTCCAAAGATGAAACAATAATTAAAATTAAAAGCTAAAAACTTTCAGAAATTAGGTATACCAAATATAGTTAAAGAAAATAGTCAATCATAACAGAAATTCAAAAAGGATAACGGATATTGATTGACCATATGTCTTTGAAATAAATAATATTTGTTTACTTACTTGTTTGGTAGTTTGGATGACCATCTTAGCTTTTTCAGTGTTCAATTAAAGTCAAAATTAAAAGAAATAAATGACCGAAGTTACAAGTCTCTTAGGAACAGTCAATAAATTATCACACACTTGTTGATCCGTTTAAACCGGAGGAGATACTTGATCTTGCTAGACCAGCAAAAAAAATACTAGTATTCGTGGACGTCAGTCTGTAGTTTTTTCACTCGACTATCTCTGTCCGTTCTCTCTGCTACCAGAAAGTATAATTAAACCTTTGCAGTGTTTGACGAAGAACTGAGCTGCGGTATTAGGAGACTCGTGGTTAAATCCGGCGTTTCAACAACTCTCACGTCGCTTCGGCAGTGAGCAAATCCGAATCCCAGTCACTATCAGTTAAAATGAAATAACGCTACTGCCTATACTTATATATATATGCACACAACATGTATATGTATTAATACACATACAATACACAAAAAAATGTGTATAGGAGGTGACGGTAAATCCTATTGGCGTATTCGCACTTATCAGTTTAGTGACGTGCACCAAATGTTCAAGAATAAAATTAATACTAATAATAACAACAAGCAATTCGCATCATTCATCCTTGATCAATCGTTCACATTCACGAGCAAGGAATGAACTGGAAAACCGATCGGAAAAATGGAATACACATTCGTATACGAATTAATATGCAAATTCGCAAGGATCACGACCCCTGCGACAATGTACACCTATTTCCTTCCTACACATTGTGTGAATTACGTTTCTTTTTGGTTTTCTCCTCGGGTTACATTTTCTTTCTTCTTTTTTTGATCAATTCGAATGGACATTTCTTTTCAAGTTCGAATTGGAAGGATGCAAAAAATATATTAAGTTATATAAATGCAATTATTCAATTCTGGGTGATTTCAATGCACGCTCATTTTCCTATTAAACGAATAGAACTTTCCGTTCCGAAAGATTCATGCGAATGATAAACGATTACTGCGTCAGAATAACTATTGTTTATTGGTGAATTTCCTGCGAATTTCAATATTCTCCTTCGTAAATATGTTTTTTCTTTGTTTCTTGCTGTTCTTCTGTTTTTGAACGATAGCAAGTCTCTCTTGAGCGGTGCGCTTATTTTGAAATTTGAATATTATCATAACAGCGGAGACTACCAAATTCACACTTATTTATTCTTAATCTGCTGCCCTCCATTACGTTTATTATAATTATTTCAACAGCGTGTATTCCCAAACAGTTTTCTTATTATTGGTCCAAAAGGCTAATGACCGAGGTTTTTCTACCCAGACAGTACAAAACATTGAAGGAATCATACAAAAAAGTGCATTCCATTAAATTCAATCATTGAAAAGAAAATAGTAAAAGAAAAACAAGGAAATTAAAAATTGGTGACGGGATTTGGTCTTATTTAATTGGAAGTCGCCTATAATAAAGACCTGGTCGCAAAGGAATAAGGAGTCATCGATGTTGGAATCGATATGGATGTAAACCAGGAAAATATGAATTTCGAGATTGAAAGGAAATAATAAAATGGAATGTCTTCTTTAATTGTCATTTTTCTATCAGCAATTTCCCTCAATACACTATTAATTTTACATTTGAACCATCAGTGTTCCCTTGCATCCACAGCAATTACAAGAACTTTCCAAATTTCCCATTACCAATAATAAGTTGAGCTGCTTAATGTGATAATTTAACTTATATAAATATAATGATATACAAAAATCTTAATTTTACATAGGCATACAACATAGCTTCTTTAAATTTCATGAAATATAAGTTTGAACGAAGTACTTGCTTCGGCAATACATATACTAAAAAAATAATATATATATTAACTCTTATAAATATAAAAATAATAATATAATACAATTTATTGACCAGTTATAAAAACAAAATATAATTCTAAATATAAAAACCAACATAATAATAAAAAGAAAAGGTTAGTCAAAGGGGTATCGATCATTGGTCTTTCCGCCTATGAATATTATATACAATGTAGAAACTAAATGAACACTATTGTTTACCAATTACATAATGAGAAAAAAAATCAGCAGCCTCTGGCAAAGGGAAAGAACATAATTATAGGGACAATAGATAGGATAGGATAAGTGTGGGTTACTTATATTTAGAAGGGGTGAATGGATTTCGAGGGATACAAAATTTGGAGATAGAGGATAAATTTGAGTCTTTTGAGATGAATTTGTGGGAGAGGGAGAGGTATCTATCTAGGACTGGAAAAAAATAGAATAAGGGTCATTCTGAGAGTTTATGAAGTAGGTTGTTTGGAAGGCGGATCCTTGTGAGGATACAAAGGGAGGAAGTTCGGATATGGAGAGACTTTTCAGAACAGGGTTCCGGCAATGGGAGAGTAGGGGAAACCATATTCGATGATTGGATAGCAGATGAATTTATAGATTATAAAACTATTAGTCTACAATTTTGAAATTATTACATTTTCTAACACAGCAACAATTTTCATACTTTTCCATAATATTTTTATTTATTATGATTATTATGAAGTTATATAAGACTTATTGATATAATCCAGGGTTTCCCAAACTATATTCCGCGAATAGATAATAGGTGATCCGTTAGGTTCTGTAATGGAATAATTACTATTTATAATTAATGTTTTTCTCATTTTTTATTTATTTTTTTGATTATGTGTATTACAAAATGGATAAAGTTTTTGTCAATATTTCAGAAATTACGAAACGTTTTGTGTCAAGAAAATTTTGGGAAACCCTGAAATAATCAACAACTGATGCCAAAAGTGTTGTTTTTATCAGTTTATATATGTTTAACGTCTACTAATTATATAATAAATTAATAGCGATCACTTTTTCTCTTGATTTATTTTATTAATTAAGAGATATTATAATAAAATATATTTATTAGCTATAGAATCGTACAAACTAAGCCTCATTTAAGTACATTTTTCTGACTATTTATTTTTAAATCTAATTTTAATTTAATATGATATTTTATTTCATAAATTTTCATTAATAAATTGAATAAGATTGAATAACTAATAAATTATCGATAATTTTTTGAAATGTCGATAATTTTTATTATGGAATCATGTTTGCATTTTCAATATAATTCAATTCATGTTGAAGGTTGATGTATCTTTGTATAAAAAATATTTCCACGTGAACGTTTTTTATACAATTATTATATAATCCTCAATGTAAGTGTGTTTTTTTAAACGTTTTATTTAGAAAGCAATAAGGAAATAATAACAAATTTAAAACGCATTTCATGTCTATAATATTATTATCATTTTTTAACTAGGCACGTGTATTATAAATGTTAACAATAGTTATTGTTATCCATGGATTAAAATTATACATTATACTTTTTTTTAATTGATTCTGTTATTTAACCAAAGTTGGAATTGAATGCAATTGTACTAAACGTTTAATAATGTTTTCAATTTTTTTCCATTTTATTCAAATATTTAACACATTTTATGTAGCATATTTTAATTTTATGGTTTTCTAGAGAAAAATGATCATCTTAAGATGATCAGTTTTCTTTAAAAAATATTGGAACTAAAAATTTGAAATAATTAATCCATTTAAGCAATAAGTATATATAATAATGCAGTGAAAATACAATTAAAAATTCAGTGGAACCTCTATAATTAATATTTTGCATTATGATCAAAACATATTGTAAACATATGACATATAACGAGGCGATCTAAAAGCATAAATTGTTCATTGTTCTAAAAACTCAGAACATGAAATAACAGAACCGTCAAAAAATGACATAGAAAAAAGAGGAGAGAGACGGACGAAAAACCTATGTTTCATGGGGAGTTATTAGTTATAATAAACATAAAATTAAAAATAATAAACAATCATGTATTTCTTTGCATGCATTTTCACTATTATGTTAATACTTGTTCGTAGTTTTCTGATCACCAATAAAAAAGTGTTAATTTTAAAGTATGAATACCTTCTATTTGTGTATTTTCTTATGTTACAATTACAATAAATATGGTTTTTATACATTATGAAAAGTTTGTGTCAAATATAGGCATTTATTCTCTTTAGTTTAGTTTATTTTTTTAGTTAATATAATTAGGAGATATTTTTTGGTGGTTATCTTATAGTCTTTATTGTTTTGTGAGAATTGAACATGTTTTATTTCGTATTAGATTTTACAAACCACCTCAGAGAAAACATTACAATTCAGTTTTCAAGTCTTTTGTTTATTGTCTTTGGATTACAGTGAGTATTTATAATGGTTGTTATTTGGCTACCACTTTGAGCTTGAAAACATAACTTATTATATAACTAATTAACAGTTTAAATATATAGTGGTTTATGCCCAAACTAAATAAGTGTCATCTGTGTTTGAAAGGTTTAATTAACTTATATTTTGTTAATTGGAGCATTCTTAAAGATTGTTATGTAACTATTATATAATAGTATTTACAATAATAATTGATTGTTAATACTTTATAAATATTATTAGATAAATATATAAAGTTTATATTAATTGATAGTTTGGTTGCCTACTTCATAAGGTATCTAAATTTTTGTAATACTTCATTCTGTAAAAAATTGAATTGCATAACATTCATAAATTTAAAATCCAAAACATTGCGGCTATCTGAACAGGACAACTATAGTTAAAAGGACAAAATGAATGCTATTAAGCAGTGCACTTATGTAAGTACATACAGAACTCTTGGATAATATTGTTATGAATATAATTATTTTCAGTTCAGAAGTATTGGGGTTAGGGCTTTGCAGAACATTAGGAATAAATCCACTGTGGTCATTGATCCACCGGATGATGCCCAAATTAAGATTCCACCATATGTAGAGAAAGTAGGGGAGCCCCTTGAGCAGCGCAAAGCAAGGTTTACAATAATCCAATATCCCAATGACTGATGATGTTAATATTGTCAAATTTAAGACTCCTGTATCAATCCCGTAAAAGGGGAATGCTGGAGAATGGCCTTCTGTTGAGCACCTTTGCTGCCAAATACCTGAAAGAAATGAATGCTGCCCAAGTCCAGCAATATGATCAGTAGGTGTTGTTTATTCAAATATAACATTTGAAGGTTAAGATCAAGCTGCTTTTTTTAGATTAATTAACCAGCCTTCAAATGATTGGGAAATCTTCTATTGGGCGACCGGTGTTAAACCAGTGCCAGAAGAGTTTGATAATGATATCATGAGGATGCTCATTGAGCATGTGAGGAACAATGACAGAGAAAAACGCATCAGGCAGCCAGACTTGTATTAATCTATCTTTAGCAATATGCATGTTAGCCAATTATTTATAACTTATTTAAGAATAAACATAAATAAAATGTAAACCTTGAACGACAATGCAGTTTTATGAAATACTAGACAGATATAAATTTCAGTCTATTTGTAAACAGTTTCCAGAATCTCTGCCAACTCCTAACATTGTTTGTTACAACCTGTTTTTTCCATCCGTTGGAGCGCGTCTATAATATCCTCTTAAGACGCACGGATAGCGTAACATTGGAGCAATTATTTTTAATTCTCATTTAGTAAGAACGGGAGATGAGAATACACAAAAAAAAAATAGAGAATAAAAAAGTATTGAGTCCGAAGCATTTGGGTCGTTCGAAATTATCGCATTGGAATTTTTCGGAGGCTGTGTAAATTTTGTTGTGCCAGTTAAAATAGAAAAGAAGGAGCAATTTGGAATTGGGTCTCTGTCTGGTTTATCTAGCCGAGACGCGTTCTATTTTCGGCCCTCGCCGCTGCGATTTACATAAATAACTCCTGAAAACCAGCTGCCGTATGTTTAGAACATTACAGAAGGTTTTTTGGTGATGAAAAAGCCAACTTCCAATTAAATCGAATTTGATTCGTGTTTACGAGCTATGACTAATTGGACTTGATCTACCTCAAATATGATTGTTGGCGTACGAGATCGTACACCCACAAGCAAGAAATCCTTTGTTCTAGAAGTTCAAAGTTAGATTTAGAGTATTCTGTTACCTTATTTTTATTGTTAGTAAAGTACGTCACGAATGAGTAACGCCGTGTTCAAAATCTTTGGATGCATTAAATGCACGTCGGTGTTATTTTTGTACTTTGGCTACTCGATATTACAGGAAATGATGACGATCTGTATTGATTCAGAACTGAAATTCTAAGAGCATGAACTAACGCTATTATTATATTCTCATTTTATACTGGAAATATAATCTATTAAAGTCAAAATAAACATTAATACTAAAATTAACACCTTAAAATATACAAGTGAAAGTCTTTGAACGAAAATAGAATTGCACCCTACATGGAACTAAAAATATGAGTTTTATAATTAGTAATCTTTGCATTACAGTGGCAAAATCCATTAAAAATAGATATTATTCACTTCAATGAATTCTGAAACTCAATAATAAGTAACTTTTATGAATATAAAACTAACTGAAATTTAACTCCAACCTTTTTTTCATTCTAAAATTAACATAATTTTAACCGTGATAATTTACACAATGGATCAATTTGCTGAATAAAATACACCTATGTTAAATACTTTGAAACGAAAAAATTACAATTACAACAACTATATTATTATTTAATTATTATTAACTGAATATTATATATATATTAATATTGGTTATTGTATATATTTTTCATTGCAAATTTGTTGACTCGTAAGTTTGGAATGGAATACATTTTGTATATGGTTCAACTTTTTCTTGAGACAATATATTATAAAAAACTTTCCGTTCAGAATGTGATTTACTTGGCACGCTGAAAACGTATTCTATAATTGAATTAAATGTTCTTAGCATATTATATTTTACAAAATTTTGTAGTTTACAGTCCAAAAAGATTTTGAAATCACTACTTTGTAAGACATTTGACCAATGATTATTGCATTACTTTATTTATAAATTTTTTCAACTGAAACATCATTTTTCGATCAAGTTTCATTGTTTCAAATTGAAGATTCTCTTGTTGTTTTTCCGTTAAGAAAGACATCAGTCAAAAAGTTTTGTAAACTATTCTAAGTTTGTGTAAATATTATTACTTTCATCATTTTAAAGTATTGTAATAATAATAACATTAATTATATTTATTGCAAAAGTAACAAACATATAAAAAACAAAACATATTCTTACAATAATAATAAAGTGCTATTAAGATTTGGTTTTAATCAAAATGAGTGTAGTTTTTCCACTGTGTGTGTATATTGAGTCATTTTTTATATTTTCCTTTCATCTTACGTCTTTAAACCAGGAAGTATGGTAAACTTATAAATAACCTAAATATGTTATTACATTACTTTCAAGAAAATAGAGAATAGAACTTATAGGCCTGATAAAAATGAACATAAATCCAAAATAAATGTGAAATAGAAGAATATTTTAAATAATTTCATTCTATTTTGACATAATTGTTTATACTCCTGTTACTTTCATGGGTAGAAAGACTAAGGTCGATTGGCCCTTTTGGTTATTGTTATTTTTATCTTGTTTTATATTATTTATATATGGAATATTTTGTTGTTTTACTTACATTATTATTAGTAAATATTAAATACTAAGATTTAGGTCTTTCTGACTTAAATTAACTAATTTGGAAAAGGATCATAAAAACAAGTACATTATTAAGAATTAATAAACTTTACTTCAAATCTTCAGAAGTTAAATGCGATAAAAAATTCTTAGAAAAATAATGTTAATGTGAACTTTTTATATTTTATTAATATTTATCAAAAATATTTAACTTCTATGATGAAAACTTTAAATAATTTTAATTATATTATAATATTTGCTAATTTTCGTACATTTTATAAAGATATTTACAATAATTTGGAAGAAAAAATAAAAATATCCAACAAAGATATTAACTAAATATATTAGAATATTTCTAATTATAAATTCTATATAATTCCAAAAGTTCTTTACAACATTGAAATAGTATTAGAACAGTATCGAAGTGTATTAATCAAACTGCGAATCTATTTTCGGCTGAATCCTACATTCATTACCAATAACTTAACATACGAATGATTTCATGCGTTACTCATCTACGATTCATAAATAGAATGCATTTTGCAAATTGAATTAAATCATTGTTTTCAAGCAAGTTCCAAATAAATGAAAATTTTAACGAATATTTTATTCTCCATATATTTTGTCAAAAAAAATAATGTTTTTCAATTTATTGCATTCTCTTTTTAACAGATGCATGCAAGTCGCATTCGTTGCGTTATTCGACTTGATTGAGTGTGAAATTACTTTGAAACATAAAACATGTGTGTTTTTTAAAATAATTATTGGCATAACTTCAATTTTCAAAATGAATACTTGCTGATATGACACCAATATATTTATTTAAAGCTTTACTCGTGTGTATTTTACTATCTATTATTAAAATGATCTCAGAAATTTTCTAATAATACTAAAAATAATAATTATTATCAGTTCACTAATTTGATCAACTATTTTATATTAGATTTACATACTTTGAATAAAATATATTCCATACAACATCACAAATAATTGTTATTTTTATTGCATTATTCATCCAATTACTAACTACTATTTATTATATTAATTAATGTATTTATATTGCAATTTCAAATATAAAAAATGATTATTTTTTTTAATCAAATTATACTAAATTTACTTAAAATAATTTCCCTTAATTAGCTATTAATTTCAAAGATTAGGTCATGTCATATATGTTGCTTTGGTATTTTTCAATAAATTGATGATGATCCTCTTAGAACAGATTTTGCGGGAATTTATAGACAACTTCTTTTACTAATTCCATTGAAAAGGGTTAAAAACTCGAGCGAAGCTATCTGCAAATATCTTCTTCTTTGCTACGTTACTTATTACCCACTTAACGTCCGTTTCTAAGATAGGTGAAATAGCGATAATCTTGATTTTCCTTGACGTACGTATAACATAAGTCAGGTGTTCAGTTGCAACTCTCAGTTCTTCTTTTTATCTGGACAGTTCCTAGATTTATGTATCGATTTTTTGCTTCTAAAGTATTTACAATCAGTTGTTTCATAAATTTATCAACCATATTTTTTCTCTAATTAATAAACTACAAAAAGCAAAGTTGCATAGATTGTAAATTATGTAAATAATATTATGAAATAAAATATAACATCATGTTATATAATATTCATGATTAAAATTCAGTTCTTCTTATTCAAGTAAATTCAATTATCTACTAGATTTATTATTTTTTAGTAATCCAAATATTCTTAATCATTAGTTCTATTAATTTATAATTTTAATAATATATTTTACTAGTAAACTAAATGAAGAAAACATCGCTTATATTGGTACATCATGAATATAATAATAAATATTGCCCATTCAAAATCCGGTTCTTCTTTTAATATCTACAAACTTACAAGATTTGCGTATCAATTTTCAAATTCTTAAATTCATTAAATTATGAAATAATGATGTTTTATAACTATTAAACTACAATAAGAATATATATTACATCTTGTATATTGAAGACCATTTAAAGAATACACCAATACCTCGCTATACGGCCGCTCTTTATACGGCATTTCGCTATAACGGCCCTCTTCAATTAATTCACGTTTTCGGTTTATGGCCTAAAATTATTTTTTCCGTGTCGATATATCTACATGTTGTCAATCTTGCGCATGCGCAACAATTGATTCGTTATACGGCTTTTCGCTTTGCGGCCAAGTTCTGTGGAACGTATCTAGACCGTAAAGCGTAAAGTTATATAACATTTACACATAATTCCAATTCTACTTTTTCCAATAAACTCTTTTCATTACTACATTTATCAGTTTCCAAGTAATTCCAATCAATTTTATTAATTTATAAAAACAATCATATTTTTAACTATTAAACATATGAAAAAAAAAACTTTCTAACATTGAATATCTTGTACATAATTTGATTCTAAATTCAGTTACGTGTAGATTTACTAATTCGTTTATCTCGAAGATCTTTTAAGGAACGTTAGGAAATATTACTTATATCTTGAAAATAATTGAAATAATATTATGAAATGTTATCCAGATAATAGATCAGCGTGTCTGAACCCATGGCTCAAAATTAGGTCGCGTTAAGTTCTTAATGGGTTACGAAATGACAGCTGTCACCTTGTGTCAATGCGAGGAACTGGTGAAATACTCTTAACAATTGGGTCAACTGCACACGATTATGTTTGGCCGCATCAAAAGGTTTAAGAAATTAATCTGCAGAATAATGTTCTGAAGTATTTCCTATCAATAATTTTATTATTTCATGAAGAAACATAAAGACAATCATGCTATAAGTATTATTCCAAATATGTACACCAAATAGATGTAAGATTATTTCTAAATTCAAGATCGGAAGTGCCTACACCCACACATCACATTTTAAATAACTCAATGAATTAATTACCTTTGAAATGTATTATAAATTATGTAATATCAGAGATATGAATTTCACAATTCCCCATGTGGCAAGCCCTTATTTTTATTTGAACGAAGGCTATATATATTTCTTTAACATTATTAAACGTCGCCTTAATAAAGTCAGTGATTTAATTAAGTGACTAATTACTATGAGCAATCGTCCTTTAACGCAGATTGTTTAGTAAAAAATCACTTTGAAGTGATATCGATTAAAAAAAACAAACATTTATTATAAACAGTGTGAGTCATCTGGTGAGGATTAAAAGAAAGAACTATTTTTAACTATTAACAACGTTATTGAGAGATGAGAAGACCGATGCGAAACGGTATCCAATCACACGTCCATATTTTCGGTCAAGTAGCATATGCAAATTACACGTATATATAAATTATGTAATTAATTTGTAAACATTTATTTCCAAGGAGATTCACGAAGTGTATTTGCTTAGATACATCTTAGATTTTTCTTGTATTTCTTTTTGCTCTATTATGTGCGTTAGGCTCTTATTTTAGCTCTCCCAGCTCTTAAGGCCTCTCGACTATGAACGAGATGCTAAATCTGGAACATTCCGCTATTACATTTATTCATAAATTAATCATGCAACCAAGTTGGTCATAAAGGTAAACAGAGTCTGTTCACGTGGGTAAGCAGCGCGTAGGATTCTTTCGCTTTCCTTTATCTCGCTTTTTCCATTCGGACATATATGGTCCGTGAATAGTTACATTTCGTCTAGTTTCATTCATAAAGCTTAAATCTTGGATGATGCCTTCTATAGGCATATCCATCGATTGCTAACGATGCTGCAAAGTCTTCCGCAAATTGTTTTTTTTCCTAGTTTAAAAGAAACGATTTACCATAGTTAGATGTTAAATATGCAACGAATGAGACAAAAGAAACAATAAACTAAACTCGATCTAAACGCATGCATAGTTATTACTTTTACTGGTTTAAATGTCTCGACATTGGATCGAATTAATAGTGTTATCATTGAACTTTCTACTTTTCTACACGTATTATAAGATTTTACAAAAATCTACATTTTAACTCAACAATATTATGTTAATCTTTTAGGAGATTATACAATAATCATCTTTTATAAATACATTTTTTAGAAATCATCATTTTCGTTGTATTTAATAAAATTTAAGTAATTGAAACTAAATTATTTATCTCATTTTTTTACAATCTTAAATTATAATTTAATTACTTAACATAGTATTGAAAAATAATTAATAACTTAATTTTATTTTTATATTATCTACTAAATTCGATTTAACTAAATGTTCAATTACACAAAAGCAGTTATTTTTATTCCATTTTATTCCCATCTAGATGTTAGAAAATATATAAAATTTCTTAATCAAAATATTATAAATTAATAGTAGGAAAAAAACAATATTTCTTTAATATTCAGATGGAAATCAAGAATCTTTAAAAAAGAATATCAATTTACTCGAAATAAGTTCCAAAATACACTGAAATTCTTTTGGAGTTGGAAGATAAATAGAACGCAAATCGACACTGCTTCGATTAATTAGATTAAAGGTTATAAAACAAAACATTTTTTTAAATATTAGCTTCAGATAAAAACTAGTTTCTACAAAAAAAGCTTAAAAAAATATTGAACTAAATTAAAGCAAATAATAATTCTTTTTTACTATGAAACAGGATTTTCTAAAATAATAAATATAGAATTAGTTAACAATTAGACAAGTAATGGAATAGAAAGATCAATTATTTATGGTATGGGAAGAATTGTTATCATTTATTTAATATTGCCACGAAACAGAACTTTTTTTCATCTATTTGTATTCAACAAGAAATATAAAAATGTACTTTTTAGTTAAGTAATTTAGATATAAAATATTAACAAATAATACGTTGTTAAACATTCAATTTTAAACATTGCAAAAGCATTTCTTTAATTTTTCAGTTGCATTCCTATATTAGACTGGAAAATCAAATAATATTCAATGTAAATCGTAAAATTGTTGGTTTGGGAAGAAACCACATTTTGTTGTGGATTATTGCGGGCCCTTGTTATGTCTGTGAACGAAATTCTTTCAGCCGTTTTATAGCACAGGGTTTCTTGCAGATGAAAGAATGATGCAGCCATGTCCACATTCAAGGAGTGGTCTACACATGGCGTTTAAATGTTTGCAGCTGTTGTGGGGGAAGTTTGATTTTATTGATGTTAAAATTGCGGAAACTCTCTTTCCCTTCACTAGTTTATTTTTGGTTTATACCAGAAAATCTCAGTATTTTTATTTCAATACATTACAAATAATTACAATTCTTCAATATTGAATTTGATTAATATCAACAATATCATTAGTAACAATAATAACATTTGTTGCAACAACAATTACAAAGAATAAACAATATTAAATGAAAAAAATCAAAGTAAAGAAAAGACAATTTTAATACTGTAATCTGCGTGAAGTAATTATTGATAATTAAGAAAACTTGTTGTATTCCTTATATTAACTATGGTCTTTTAATAATTACGTAATATAATGCCCTATTTCTTGCAGCTTTTCGGTCCTTTGTCAGCCTTTATTATAAAAAATTAACTAAATTTGATCAAAATTTTATTATTTTCAATAGTTTTTTTTATATATTATTGATATTTTTGGTTTATAATGGCAGAAAATAAATACATTTTAATCTTGTCATTTATATTTTTGTTTATAATTAAAAGTAAAGATGTTTTTGTTTTCAATAATTAGAAATTACAAAATGTTTAGTTAAGAATTTCGACATGCATGTATTTGCCAACTTCTTGATCTATTAACGGTTAGGGTCTAGGAGACGACATGTGACTAAAAATTAAGTATATCATGTGAAGGTTAAATTAATTGGCAATCGACTTTACAGGTATTTCCTTAAAAATAGTAAAGTTTTGTTGAATCGCTAATAAAAAAAAACCATTCGTTGAAACAAAGTATTTAGATTTAATACTAACAAATAATATATGTTTTGTACTTTTTTAATTATTTAGTAATGTTACAATTTTATTGTTATAATCAACAATATAATAACGCAAATAATAATTTTTGTTGCAACATCATCTATTAATCTTGAATGTATTGTATTTAAAATGATTAAAGTAAACTTTGAACAGCATTCAAACGTTCTTTGTGATAACATGAATAAATTCAACAATATAAATGACAACAATGACATCATTATTAGACTTTTTTCTCATTGACCATCTTTATTGGGTCAAATTGGCCCAAAGGGCAATTAATCGAGATTTTTCTGTCCCAATTCAATTAAATATTATAACAATAAGAATATTTATTTTAAAAAAACTTATAATTTAAGTTATAGGATTACGAAACTATTGTATGAAATACATTTAGAAGAATAGGTCATCCCGGATAAAAGTCAATAGGGCATTTTCCCCTAGTATTTCACCCCATATTTTTGCAAGGGGTTCCCCGAAGTTCACCCCTCTTCATAATATCTATAATACTATCGATGTGTGAAGATTATTTTCATCGGGAATTATTTAATATTTATGTTCTAACCATAAATTTTACCACATTCTTGTACTGATTTCGATATAACTGAATTAATGTTTAGTATTAAATTCTTTACAATTTGAAATTAATGATTTTATATTAAACTCATATTTAAAGTGAAAAAAATGCATTTTTCTATAGAATTTTTCGAAATTATTGATATAAGTTTTGATATATCACATAGTGTGATAAAACTGATGACTATAGTTGTCAAAAAAATGAAAATAATATCAAATTATAATATAAAGAAAAACCAAAGATGCAATTAAAAAATATGGAAAGTATTGCCAATTTCTGAGTCATTTTAATGAATATGTATTGCATTTAAAATATTCTCTTCAATCTTTCTAAAATTATAGAAAAAATATTTATGAATTCAAATTATGTATCTTATTATTAATGATAAGTAATGTAATAACTTATCAATAATAATTGATTACAACAAAAAAATATGAATTCTATTAATTAATTTGCAACTGAAGTGCTTTTAAATTGAAAAAATGTATATTTCTGATATGTGTGAATAGATTACAAATTTGTAATTTTTCACTTAGATAATAAGTTAGGAATAATACAATTAATTTAAAACAAAATCGCTTAATATTTTAATATTATACTTCTACAAATATCATACTTTAATTATATAATCAAACACAATTAATTTATTGCAAATTTACATTTTATTTTATAGATCATCTTACACTATTGCATTAAATTATTATTTTAAAAGTTAAATACTTTGAGAAAAATTAAACTTGCATCAAATATTTACTAAAATCACAAAGTATACTTTTTGATTCAAATAATGCAATTTATGTATTAGATGTGTTAGCAAATCAAATAAAATAAATATTTCAATTATTCAATTCTCGAAATTCCATTCTTCTATCTAATGATTTACTTAGTAACAGTTCTACGCAAACATGGACATCTAAAAGAATGCGACTGGTAGAGATGTATGTTCTCAAAGAAAGTTCATTGCAAATCCGGGACTTGATATACTTATCGAATATTTTTTAATTGTTGAATTGTACAAAATAATTGAAATAAATACACAAAAGCTTATATTTGAATAGTTAATTTCAGTAAAATAATAAATTATTGATATTGTTTAAGAATGTAAAAAAAAATGATGAAGGTGAATATAGAATTTAATTATTATAAATATTCGAATTATTTGGATAATTTAGACCTTGTGATAATTTGAATTTTATTGTTGTTATAAATTATATAATTTATTGGCCAGTTATAAAAACAAAATATTATTCTAAATACAGAATGGCTATCGACCATTGGTCTTTCCGCACTTGTGGTTATATATATTTTGGATTTTTTTATCTATTTACTGTTACAATAATATTATTTTTATTAAGATTAAAATAGATATATTGCTAATTTTGTTCCATTAATCAATTTAAAAAAAATCAATTAAATGTTTGATTTATTTAAAACTGAGGATATAAGTCTTTCTGTATAAAATTACTGATTTAACTGAAGAAGGTAAAAATTGAATGAAGAGAAAACTTTTTATTAAAAAAGAAATGTTAAAATATTATAAAAAGGCGGAAAGAATTACGTCAATAGGCCTTTGGTCACATTAGTGGCTAATAAAGTTTGTTATTATTATAAAACATCGAAGAATTAATTGTGAGCATGCAATAAAGTAATAAAGTATTGATAAAATTGAAGGTAAGAAATGGAGTATTATAAATATTCCAATAATGTACTTCTCGAAATACCAGTTTGTATAATGATTTACTTATTAACTCGCAAATGGTCATCTTAAAGAATGCGACTGGTTAACGTATGTCCTTTGAAGAAAGTTCTTTGAAATCCTCGAGTGACAGAAAATTAATATTACTGTTTAAATCGGAAGTCTGCTGTTGAATTATTTGCGATATCCACAGAATGCGTTTCGGAACAAAAAAATAACGATGCTCCGATAAAATGTCAAAGTTTCGCATCGTAAACAGCACGACAACACTATATAAGAATGCGTCTGATAAATTGATATTGCAGAAGACTAGGACGTCTTCGAGATCCGCGTCTCGTACCCTTTTTTTTCAATATTAATTATTGCGCACCCAAATATGGTTCATCGACGAGCGCAATAAAAATAGCTGAAGGTAAATCGCACGGTTCTTTCTCTCTTTGCGTTTATATTTTCTCGTGAAAAGAATCGTTTTATCTTCTTTGAAAGTCAACATCCTCGAAACGCAGCTACATTATCTTATCGCCGTTTCATTCTTAAGAAACTCATATTGTTGTTACTTTCTTGCTGATTCTAACGAATTTTTGTTGTTAATGAAAAAAAAAGAGAATATGAAGAATGTTCTATGCGCAAATAGAGTGAGTATTGAACGATGCCAATGGTAGAACAAAGGCATTTCGTACGTGGGTAAGTTATTTTGTTCTCGAAAAAAAAAATATTGTTCAGCAGGATGATGTTTGGGCGTGCGCTGGAGTGGGCAGAATAGAGCCGTGGGGAACTGCCTGCCGCCTATTCGAGCGTCCCCCCACGATCGTTGCGAAAGCTATTTAAAAGCATTCCTGCTGCGCTCCGACCGTCAATACAGCAGGATCATCCGTGCAGTGCAGGCGCAGTGTTTGTAAAGAGAGGACCCATACACAATACAACTGTGATTCAGTGCATTTTTTGATTGTGCGTAAACAAAGCAGCAAGACAAAACAAATAACATGATGGAAGGAAACAAGCGCAACATCCCGATCAAATTGGGCGAGTTCAGCATCATCGATACCGAATTCAGCAACATCCGCGAACGTTTCGACGCCGAAATGCGGAAGATGGAAGAGGAGATGAGCAAGTTCAGGTCCGAACTGATGAACAGGGAATCTCAGAACTTCAGCAGAACATCGACCAGGTATAATCCATACAGATCCGAAGCTTTTAATTTAACCACAAGTATATACCTAATCGCAAGTAGACACGCTACGGTTCGAAATCAACGCAATGTCCCTCCGTTCGGTCACGGATGGACATGGCAGGAAGTGCAAAACCATTGTCACGATTCAAAAGAATGCAAGAGTCTACCCAACCGATTTATTTCAGTTGATGATCGAATGTTCCAAAATCCAATCCGAGTAATTTTATGCGGACTCTAACATTAATCAGTGGAACGTAGATTCGACAGAAAAAAAATACACTTTTCGGACGGTTATTACGTAAGGACTATAAATGAGTCACCTTCGCTCCTTACGTAATGCTGTTGCGGCATCCGCAACAGAGAATTAATATTGAAACAAACAAAAAATACGTATAATCGATATGCGTTCTTTCGGTATTTGCAATTGTAATTTTCTCCTTGTTTGCTCATTAATCAAATATTCCAGACGCGCCTGCTCCTTTTATTTTATTTCCCAGAGGCCGCTATTTAACAATGCTTCTAGAAACTACCGAATCTATAATTCAATGCAAACACACTCGATTCTCTTCCATTGTTTTATTTATTTAACAGTACAAAACCGTTATAAATTCACTAATTAAACAAAATAATCAAACATATTAACATGAAAACTCAAATCATGAATACAATGCATTTTGTTTACTATTTATTCATTAATTGTAAATAATGATAACATTTATTGGAACAACAACTACAAATAAAATACAAATAAAAAAGGCCTTTCTGCTCGGAAAATAATAATATATAACAACAATTTCTTAAGAAAATAATATAAAATATTTCAATTATAATTCTATTTCAAATTATTAAACTCAATATTAATCAAGTTAAAACAAATTAAATATAAATAATTAAATAGTTCATATTTTTCTTTTGTAAAGTGGAATTTCGTAAATGGTTTTCATAAACACGAAATGTAGAACAAGCAGTAAAAAAGGTACATAATTAATGAAAAAATGTATGACAATTATATGGATTTTTTGTATAGTTCATATACAGTATTAAATACATCTTTAATAAATAATTACTGTTTCTTTTAAAACTCATTAAATAATAATATTTTAATTAATTTAATTAGTAAAGTTACTATATTTTTATTTATCTATTATTCTATCTTTGATTCACCTGAGTAAATCGTATTTTCTACTTGTTCTTTTAAATATATTACAAAAACATATAAAAAGCAAAGATTTTCATACAATATTAATAATGAAATAAAAAATATCAACTTTATAAAAAGAGAAGACTTATGCTCCTACAAATTTACAAATTAGTATTATTTAGAAAGAATAAAAATTGATAAATTCAATCTTGTTATGATTAGTGAATTATGTCTGTGAGATATCAAAGTTTGCAAATCATATTTGTTTAGTTATTTTTCATTAATTGTTGTATACATAATAAAATCTTAAATATCACAAAATTAATTTCTATATTTCGTGATGACACACTGATACATAAAATACAAGTTGTTTACTGTCCTTGAATACGGTTATCCGCAATAACATTGGATACTGAATGCAGATGAAATAAATCGATGTTTTCTAAAATTTATACATAAGTGACCACATGAAAAAGGCTGACCCAAATGTATTGATTTCTAAAATATTCATAAAACAAAACTAGCATTTTCTAAATTCATCTGCAATCTAAATGAATGAATTCATTACAAACAAACAAAAATGTGTTCTAAATTTCTCCGGATACGGAAATTGCAATAAAAAACACATCTCGTTGTTATTTGAATTAGCTTGAATAGAGGAAATATGTTTAATTACCGGACCAAATTGGTTCAAAAATTAATAGAATTTTAAATTAATTAGTTATGTATATAAATTATACATTTTAGTTGTAAAATTAATTAAATCTAGTACAAAATATATTTTACTAATTATCAAATAAGGATTAAAAATAATTACCGCGGTTTACAAACGTAATTCGTTGAAAAGGAATGTTCGCATTGTTCCTTAACCGAATCACGATCGATGTACGTTACATGTGTTTATTTATTGTCCGAATACACATATATTTAAGTGTTTTTGTACAATTTATTGAACTGTTTGTTCCCACTGAATATTTAAATAGATTTGGGTAAATTGATCAATATAGTTATAGAAAATTAATCATTGATTTATTATACACCCACCCATACGGCCTAGATACGTTCCACAAAACTTGGCCGCAAAGCGAAAAGCCGTATAAGGAATCAATTATTGCGCTTGCGCAATATTGGCAACATGTAGATATATAGACATGGAAAAAAAAGTTTTTTTGCCGTTTTAGCGAAACATTTTAGGCCGTAAATCGAAAAAGTGCCCTAATTGAAGACGGCCGTTATAACGAAACGTCTTATAAAAAGCGGCCGTATAGCGAGGTATGGGTGTAATATGATTAATTCGAAGGTTCAAATGCAAGTAAATTATATATATAGTTATATTTATTATAACAGTCACAACTATCAACTGTTTCAAAGTGCTAATGATAGGTTTTTCGCCTGAAAACAAGATTTTTTTTAATTATGTAGAATTATATAATTGACCATCAGTAGTATCATTTGAGCGTGGAGAACATCGTAAGGCTTCGTAAATATAGCTCGGAAAAGCCTTGAAAGAGCCAACAAGTAATCCAATACCGAACAAACTAACCTACTTCGCTCCAGAAAATCAATTCGCGTCCGTGGAAACCGAGGAGAGCGAAAAATCCACATAAACAAGCGGTGTACATAACCATGGTGAAACTAAGGATCAAACAAGACGCAAATGCAACGCGTCGAATCGATGGGAACCCAAAAATTGTATTGCCTGGCTTGTATTTCCTTGCAGACGCACATGTATATTCCCTGCATCCACGGTGCCTTCACTCTATTTCTGGATGGCCGTGCAATAACAAAAATCTCATATTTGATAGCAAGCCAAAGAAAATTCGAACCGCTCTCAACCATCCATCAGCTTTGACTTTTCTTCTTTGCATTCCAACGTAAATAAAGATCAGAAGATTCCAAAAAAATACCGATACAGAAAATACACAGCAAACATATTTAGATCGTAACAATTTTAATTGAGGAATTTGTACTTTGAGCTAACGCATCGTAAATCCATCAACAAATATTCATTTGAAATATTTACATTTATTTTTACTACTTTCCAAAAAAAAAATCTATATTCGAGATTTAATTAACGCTATAAAAGCAAATATAGTTTTGAATAAAATTTATGTATTTACACAAACTATTTCTTCGACAACAAAATTTAGAGCTAAGCAATTTTGCGAACATTTTTATTATTATAAAAATCTATTCTCAATTTTATTTGTAATCTCAATGACGAAAATTCAATTATCACAATTGAACTTTATTATATAATAGGCTTATTGCTTTTTTTGTGCGATTTAGTATCTATAAAGCATTGAGATAAATAAATTAATCTAGTTCTATCCGAGTTGTGCAATTGATTAGTTGGGAAGGAAGCGGATCTGGCTGGAAGGTAGGATTACGACCCATTTTGCTCGAAAAATCCGCAATGACAAAAGGATCCTGAATATATGCACCCTAAGCCAACAGTAAATCCCTCCGCACACAACTGTCGTACGTTAGTTTTAATTGCATCCAACGATCTAACGAAACGCAATTCACAAAGTTCCAAAAACCAAATTCTCTTATCTTATCTCATATAAATATGAATTAGAGAAGGTTAAGAAGGCTTTTATACTTTATTTTGAATTAATTAAGCGAATACAGAGATTAAATTCAATTGTTTGTTTCCATTGTGCAAGAAGCGTACGGAATTTTTATAACTTGTTGTTATGCAACGCACTGATTTAGTTCCATTTAATTATGATGCGCAGATAGAAATAAACGTGATTTGAATTACAACTTATTTTCAACGTTATTTTTTAAAATAATTTCGTAGAATTTGTTGTAGAAGTTTAACAATAGTTGAAACAAGGTTTTGGAAGCAGAAAGAATTTTGATCGAGACCGGTGCCAGCAAACGAAAATAATACGCCAAAGATTTTTTGGCTTCAAGTCGCCGGCGCCGTGACTCGATAACATACATTTCTTGAAATCTTCATCCAAAAATTCCACCTACGTACATTGTTTTACATGATCACAAAGCCAAGATTATGTAACTTCAAGATGATTTAGTTACTGAATAACTTCTTATACAATATCATCAACCTCAAGTTAAATGCATAGCCTTTCAAGCAGATCCATTTGAATAGCTTAAAGACAAAAATATATAGAAGCGCTCCTTTTCTTCGGTCGATGAGTCAGTAGTTAATTAACGAATATGAAATCATATGCAGCCATGTCACACATCAAAGCCCATGTCATTCATTTAATGTACTAGAAATTTTATTTAATTGATAATTTTATGGGTTGTAATTAATTTGATAAAATGAAAATGGCATAATTTTATATGAGACAAAAATATTCCATTCCACTATTATAAGATTTCTTTTTTTAATTTGGTGATGCAAGCAAAACCTTAACATTATTCAATGTAGTAAAGTTAAATGTCAATGATTTTATCCATTAATTTATGATTTCATTCATCAAACATAATTTTGTACTTATTTCTATTGATTTTATTAATGAATTTAAATAATTTAATAAAAAAGTACAAAGTTACAAAAAAAAATGAAAACAAAAACAGGAAATTAGTTTGACGAATATTTCTCATACTTTTTGACTTTATCAGCATTCCTTTGAAACAACAATAAAAAGCTTTTAAAACAAGCTAATTGTTTTGATAAAATATTATTTGTTTTTACTAATTATCAAATATTTTACTTAAAAACGAATGAAGACTAAATGTGTTCAAAACATGTACATACTTACAATAAAGTAAACATGTATATTAAATTTACATTATTTTAATGTAGACTAAACAACATTTGTTTATAAATAATAATAAGAACGCATTGCGATTACGTAATGAGTTTTCGAGTCGATTAATTATGACGAAATGATTGAATTGAGGCCTGATTCAAAATGGAAAGTACCAGAAGCTGCTCTTTTGATTAATCGATAAGTGAGTATCACTTTAAATAATGAGCACGAACGATTGTGTTGCTAATTCGGTTGACCTTAACTTCTTCGTGCACTTGTGTGTAATTCAAGAACATTCAAGAGATTTGAAAGGTTACAGGAGTGCAAGCAAACAATAAGTTATTTTTATAACTGACTACTTATTTATTGTGACAGTGAGAATAAAAAGACAATTATTCGAGCAACATCTGTATTTACAAAACAAGAATTGTTTATTGTTTGTGTGCGATTACTAAGAATTATGCATTAACTTAAGGAAATTTTATGATGTAATTTTTTAATGTTACCTTCATTGCTAGCAAGATTCAGTTCTTAGAATCAGTTTTTCAATTTGAAAATTTTATAATGCATTCAAATTATTAGATTTTATTTAACAATTTTGCCAATTTATTAATTACAACAAACTAGTAAATCCAAAATATTACTTTCTGATATAGAAAATTTAAAAACTATTACCAATTATATAAATAATATCACATTTTTTATTGAACTTACATAAAAGTAATATATTTTTTTATATAATTTGAACTTTCATCGAACCATACTTTATCTTGACATAACGATTTATGACTGATTGATTATGAAATTGCTTATAGTTGCAATAAATAAAATGCATCATCTTCCACAATTCCAAGACGAATTAATGAAATATGAATTTTATATATTAATTACAAAAAATTTCTTGGATAAATTTAATACTTAATAATTAAATATGGATTTGTTTATAATTTGAAATCATCTTAATTTGAAAAACTTGTGTTTTCCATAAATAAATGGTGGTAATGTTTCTTTTTTCTTGATGTTGCATTAAATCCAAACTAAGTTAATTGTATATGTATTTGTTTGAACATCAAAGTTATTCCAAAAAGCGGGTTTCGAGGCTAATTTTGTTCTGGCATTAATTATATGTATTTTTCGGTCTTTCTCGACGTGAAAGTGTATATTAAAAAGCGTATTGGGGCATCGGTTTTGATTACCAAAAAAGGTAATCCGAAACCGTGTCCGAGTACGAAAATAAGAATCCATTCGTATTTTCTTTTCTTTTTCGTTTTTCTCTCCTTTTCACTTGCTTCCAACGTGCTCCGACCGATAAAGCGACCTACAACTGTTTCACCAATTGTTATATATATATATATTTATTGCATATACATATACACATATACATACACGAATGTACGTTTGTGTATTAACAGGCTCGGGACCTTTCTATTTCTGTACATGACATCACATACTCTCACATATACAAATGTATCAACGCACACTTCGTGTTACGTATTCTACCATTCCATCCATCCGACACAGTCTATAAATGGAATGGACTCAGTCCACTCGACAAGCCAGACGCTCATTGTAATATTTAAATTACGCGCACAAAATGAATGGTTATCGCTTTTCGCAGTACACCATAAAACGATCCACTGTTGAAAAGGAAGAAAAGAATGCCGTAACACAACGAGAACCATTCAAGATGTTGATATTCGAGAGCATTGATAGTAAATCAAAGCGCAAAACGAAATTGGAGTCAGTGTTACGAACATACTCTGCAATTGTTTATAACCTTCAGTTCCTGTTACTAAACAAACATATTATTCGTAACCATATCAACAAATATTTACAGATAATCTCCTGTTTATGATGCACTAACTTTCAGTTAAATATTATGCATTTCATAACGAGAACTTTCTGCACCCTTAAAAACAATAGTCAAACAACAATTTATTAATAATATTTCATGAACGAAATATTTTCAATTCCTGTTATTAAACGAAAGAATTCTACTTTTTTAGAATAAAACTGCGGTTTATGGATGATGTATTAACTATAAATTATGTATGAATAGAAACGTGACATTTCATACATAGGAGCTGCAGATTTACAACTCCACCAATTATTAACAACTGTTAGTTAAACTACAATTTATGAACCTTGTTTCAACTTTATATTAAATATTAACCGGAACGTGGTATTGAATACATAAGAGTAACATAATTATAATTCATAATTTTGAACAACTAGAAGTTGTGAATGCTTTATCGACTTTAAGTTAAATAACCGGAACGTGGTATTTCTTCCAAAGTGTTTTTTATTATTAAATTACAATAAAACCAAACTCTATTGCAGAGGCCCCCTATGTTTACACATAATTACAGATTTGTTAAATTTTCTATTATTTGTACAATGGATTTATGTTTGTTAAATCAATTTCGAATCACGCTGTCTACAAAAAAATAGGTTTTACTTATACTTTATGAACTTTTGATCAAAATTATTCAGATTTTTGCAGTGGGAAGCCCTAACCTATTGCTACCATTAACAAACCTAAGCTAACAATAACTTTTAACTTTGCATGTCTTACGAATGTGAAACTATTACTGGAGGGAATAAATCGAAATCCAGCACCAGGTTCGTACTTAATACCATTTAACTCTTTTATTCCAAAAAATTAATAGCTTAGTATTTTAATTTGAAATTACCTTTTGGTTTTGGATTTGATTTTTCTTTATATTAAAAAAAAGGTTTCTTTATATACAATTTTAATGTTTGTATTCGATTTTAGCACCACAGAGACTACACAGACCGGTGGAAACGTCGTCTGCAGCCGTCCAGGAGGTGAGATGAAGACGATGTTCGATGACATGAACTCCCCATTGATCCAAGAAGATGGTAACAGCAAGTGTCTGAAACTGCGTTTCGACGTCAGCCAATACGCCCCAGAGGAAATCGTCGTGAAAACCGTAGACAACAAGCTTTTGGTAAGTGTACAGAAAAGAAAAGCTTTCAGTGAATCATGTTTATTGATTATTTCATTTGGAATTTGCAGGTGCACGCAAAGCACGAGGAGAAGTCCGAATCGAAATCCGTCTACAGGGAATACAACCGTGAATTCTTGTTGCCGAAGGGCACCAACCCCGAGGTGATCAAGAGCTCTCTCAGCAAAGACGGAATCCTCACCGTCGAGGCTCCACTTCCAGCCATCACTTCTGGCGAAACCATTATTCCAATCCACTAGAAGCGATGAAAAGGAAACTCAAGACAACGTTGCACCTAAATTTCGCTTATTACAACAAACAACAAAAAAAAGAAATAAACTGAAGATGAATATTTTTCTATTACGACCATGATGTTTTTTCGTTTTTAATTAATTCATTGAAGAGAATGTACGTTTAATTTAAGCAAAAGTTAATACTAAATAAATCTTGTCATTATATACTCGTTTAGTTGGCTAGAAATAACAATCGAAATATGTGATAGTGGCAGCAGCAGCTTTTTTTTCAAAAACGAAAATTTGTACTACTACTACTACTATAAATCAAAAATTATATATATTTGAAATATATATAGCAAAAAAAAACACGCAAATCAATGTAATTGTTTTTTTTATCATCGATATTATTATTTAGGGATATGTGTCGCTCTTTCATTTATATTTTTTTTGAACAATTTGTTTTTATTTTGTAATTTATTTATAAACAATAAAATATATATTTAAAAAATGATATCAAGTGCAAAATTTCTTACAACCCCGATTTACGATAATTCAGTTAACGGCATTTACATGACGGTTTTTAATCTATCATTTATACTTTTATATGATTTTATAGTTGCTTTAAATAAACTACATACTTAAATACCTGCAAAATTTGCTATAACCCCAACTTACGACACCTCAATTTCCGTCATTTGCTTGTTTAAAGTCTATATGACGATTTTAATGAAACAAAAGAATGATGACATTCCTTGAAACCTTCTTTTGTACAACGAGGATTGCTTATGAAGTAATAATTCTACTTAATTCGGAGTTTAACATTGATGATGTTATGAAGCTATTGCGTCACATAAATTTAGTAATAAAATGTAAAGTTCTAAAGAAACTAATTGAAATAAAGAACGATCTTACAATTTGTTTAGTATAAGAAACAATAATTATGGCTTTGAACTTTTTTAAATTATTTTTTATTTTTATTGATCAAACTTTCTGTCCAGACAGAACTTCTAGATTTATAGTACTCACATTTATGTCTATGACTAATATATGTTAAGAAAACAGGAATAGATATTTAAATGCATGTATATAATAAATTTTATTTATTGTTAAGAAATAAATAAGTCTTGAAATTTAATTTTAAGCAACTGAAGAATATACAGCAATAAAAATTGAATATTTATTTTCTTACTAGAGAAAATGAGTAATTCAACAATCAGTAGTTGACACATCTATATATAATGTATGAAAAACTGTTGAAAACTAAACAAATTAAAATATTAATTATTTGATTTGATGAAATATGTCTTGCGACATCATAAATTCTATTAGATTAAAAATAGACGATGCACGCTAACTGCTCATATTTTCAGGATACAATGTAATGAAATTTATTCCTAATTGTTGCCAAAACATAAAGAATCAAAATACGTTCAACAACTAAATTACTTCTAAATTTCAAATATTTAAAAATGAACATTATATATTTTAACTGTTTAAATGAATGGAATAAGTTGACAAACTTGCCCAACTTTTTTCAACTATCAAAATAAAAGATGTTCAAATATCAAGTTATATATGAAAAACATGAAATTTAATAATTTAATTTAATATTTTTCAACTGTTAAATTGACAGTCGATCATACGTAGCTTAAATATTTATCTATAAATAATAGTTGCAGATCCAAAATATGAAGTTTCCTAAAAAAACCATGACAACAATTAACAGTATATAATTGTAACAACATAATTCGATTAATTTCAGTTACCCGTGTTTCTTAACTTTTTTGGTCAAAGTGACAAAAAGGAAATATTGTTACATAAGTCACAGTTGTAGATCAAAATCATCTGAAATTTCGAAAAAAAAAAACTACGATAATTTTGACTGATACTGTATTTGTTTCTAGAACAATAGAATTGACATTTCATATATTGTATATGTATTTTTTTGTAATAATTATAATAATAAATTTATTTAGTTAAGTTAAATACATTTAGATTAAGTATAGCAAGAAAAAGTAAACGGAAGAAGGGATCCCACTAATCTGCTATAATATACACATCTATATAATAGTATATAATAATAATAATAAATAAATAACATTTGTAATATTGTCTAAATTCCAATAACATTCTCATCAAATGATTAACTCTTAATACCGTATTCGTTATAATTATATATTTTTTCGTCCGTAATCATTATTGTTTAAAAATTTTGATATTGATACATGTTATGTTATATTTGTCTTTACACCTCATATATTATAATAGAGCTAATATATTTTGCTTCGTACATCCATTGAAATTAGAATATAGAAAAATTACACTAAGCCCTTAATTAAATGAATTTGAAAGCCGTTAGAAGCCAAAAAGTCATTTCTTTACAGTAATAATAATAATACATATCATATCTACTCATCTAATTGAAGCATGCACTTATATCTGAATATATCAACAACTTTGGAATATATTACACTCACAGCTCGAAAAGAGACGAAAAAGTAAATCGTATCGTTATTTTGAACGAAAACGTATATCAATAACAATGACAACGATAATAATACTTTCAAGAAAGAGCTAGATTCCTAACTGTATATGTTAAAAAAGATCATCTTTGATCGTTGTACTACTACTGAAAGCTAAGTAATCAATGTTGTTTCGTATGTTTTTCAGTGCACGCGTTTGGGTGTGTGTATTATATATATGAAATGGCTTCGCGTTAGTTAACTTCTGATGGGATGTTGAAAGACACAGCCTTCTTCTAGCCAGCCAGAGTCGCTAAATCGCTGAGGAAACCTTCGGGGGTTAAGATGTGAGAGGAGCCGATGATGACTTCCCAGTTCTTAACGGCGTTTGTCACCTCGTAGGCACAACGCACTTCGGAGAAACTCATGCCGCCCACGATGAACACAATCAAGCGGGGCACATTCTTGACGGTTTGTTGCCCTTTATCCTTGTGCCAATGTCCATACCTCGCGCTGAAAATAGCTCATAGAATTTCTTGTCTGGTGCAAAGTTTCATAATTTTTGTTACCTCGTAGGTGCGTGGTATCCGGTGGTTTGGGCCCTGCCAGCCAAATACGGGAAGTGTCTGGCGTCCAATTTATCTTCTAAGCAGTCTTCCATTATGTCCTTAATGACTGGAGTCCAGCGGGACATTTGGTAGGTTTGCTCAGTTATCCTCTCCTTTCTCGGCACGGAGTACGGTTTTTTTCTAGTTCCTCCCTGCAAACAGTCAACAATAATAGGTCAATTATAAAATTCCTTCAATTAGAAACTAGCCTACATTATTTATGTTCTTCCTAAGTAAGAATGCACTCACAATTAGAAATATACCGTACTTTTTAGACGATAACTAGTTACATATAAGAAATACCCAATTTTATAACACATGTTCTAAACGAATATATATGTTATGAAAATAAATTTATTTGTAACAATCAAATTCATAATAAACTCGGCAAAAAGACCTCGCCCTTTGGGCCAATAAAGATGTTGAAATAAATCATAATAAAGATCTGCCCTTTTTTTATGAAATAATATAAGTTATTTGAATTTCGTTATTTCGGGGAACATTTTCAAATAATTTGATATAGCTAAAAGTAATTAATTATTTTGATAAATAAATTTGAATCTTCAATTTAGATTCAATTAAACGCCAAGAATTATTGCCACAGGCAATGTTAGATTGAAAACAAACTCAAACATTAAAAAAATATAAATAGAAATATACGAAAATGAGATAATAACTAAATTTGCACATATAAAGTCCTGCTGCCTTTTTTCTCATCCTTCAATTGTTTAAAATCTGCCTTCCGAATAAAATAAACGTAATTAAGTGTACATAAACACTCTTATTTTATGACTGTAAATATAAGCCTTATGTAAACAGTGCAACCATTAGTGTATTTGTTAATCGCAGTATTTTCCATTGTGTTTCGCTATATAAGAGACGGAAATAAAACACCCGTCAAGCGTAGATTAATAATACTTTTGTTAAAAATATAAATGAGTCTAAATATTTATGATTCTACACTTCATAAACGTTAATTGACTAAAAAAAAACATAAACATACAAATTTAAAGAATGCAGAAAAAACAGAATATCAGAACAGAACAAGTAGAAACAGAACACAGTGATCAATAGCCGTTTGTACAATTGTTTTTTTTTAATTTTATTATATTTCTATTCTATTCTGGTGGTTCGTTTTTCAGTTCTGATATTTTCTGTATTTATTTATTAAATACCATATGAATAATGGCAAATATGTTTTATATAAACTAATTGTTTACTTGAAGAAAGAAAGTGGCAATCGACATTGGTTTTTCTGTCTTTATGTCTAATTATTTTATTTTTAACTTCAAATATATCACGACTTTGGAAAATTCCTTGAAAATAATACAAAATTAGTTGTTTACTAGTATGTTGTGGGAATGCGATATACCGCAAATTATAAAACCGGGTAAGTTCTCTATGGCTCTTGATTACTGAACAGCAATCAACATTATCATTAACGTCATTAGAGGAGCCTTAGAGGATACGAGATACTTGTTGGGTCGCATTCCAAGGATTCGCAATATGTGCAAAAAAAACAACAGATGTCTACTGTACGTGCTTGATAATAAAGCAGAACATCTTATTCAAATTTTATAAAATATGAGATAAAATCAATAACTATACTTTTAAACACAAGGTTAAACCTATTAAATTACTCTCTATGTAATGTATTCAAGTACTGCTTATGCACAAAAGCATTGTAATCAAGTTATTAAATAGAAAACTATATATTGATTATATAATAGACTTGTTTGTGTTCAAAACCAATACAAAATTATGAAGGGTTTAATAATTCTCATTGAATGTAGTAAATTATGAATTTTCAAGATGCGGAAACCCCGAAGGGTTAAAATTTTGACAGTAAATTAAAGTAATAGTCAAATTATGGAAATGAATATTTGTTTTTAATTGTTCATTGTATCGTTTCTAGTAACCAATAATATGAATGATTTAAAGACATTCAACAATTAGAAATATTTGACCTTGTCGAATTATAGTTACTTTTAGTTTTTATTTTATTTTTTATATTGAAAGTAAGTTGTTCTTTAGGTTTAATGAAGTTATTTCAGTAATTGTATTTTAAATGAATAAAAAGTACTTACGTCAGTGACAACGTTGACTCCCAAATATTTGAGATTAGCGATGGTCTGTTTATCCTTGATTTGGGCATGGGTGGCTAACTTTGAAAGATTCTCATCAGTAATACCATTCTTCGTCATCGCATACAAAGCAATGATACGCATCTTATCGTAATCATTAGTAATCTTAGGATCCAACAAAATCGGGACTATATTTCTCATGTGATCCTTAATCTTCTCCCCTTCGGCATCCGTCCCCATAGCCAAATCCTGCTCGACCTTGCACAGCTTATCCACATATCCCTGATAAGCTTTCATGCAATCCTCGGCAAGGTGCAAATGCGTAGCATACTTCGACAGCTCCTTCTGATACTGCGGCATCTTCTTAATCATTACAGACAGATCCTTCATCGATTGTTTATCTCCAGAAGTCATGCGCTTCGAATCCGTGAACGATTTCATCTTCTTCGTCACGTTTTGCGAAACAACAGCGATATGCTGATGCCGCATCTCCACCCACAACTCATCGTTCTCATCAAGCAGAACTTCCTTGATACAACTTTGCTGTGCTTCGTATCTAATAAAAAATAATAGTTTGATAATTTTCTATTTAATAATATGTCATAATTACTTGTAAACATCGTTTTCTATTGGAAGCAAATCGTAAGCCATAGCCTGGAATGTGAGTTCATGGAGCAAAGGTGATACGCAATCGAAACCTCTGTCCATGATGAGTAGCTGTGAACGGGCCTTTTCTGGACCCTCGCCCATCGTGGGTTCATCCGCTTTATATGCGTCCAATTTCTGTTGGATTAACTGCGCCAATTCTACATTGTGTTCCCAATCACTGAACAAATCAATATTTAGTAAGACCAATACCAAAGAAGACATGTTATATGCATTACCTTCGATAACGCACGGAAGGATATTCTCCAAGTGTAGCGCATAATGTAGCAATCTGTTCGGCCATCCTCTCCATATTGGCATTCCTCAGATCAGCAAATGAAGGAGCATAACTGCATTGGAACGTATCCGGCGAATCCAAAGAAAATACCTATAAAGAAACAAAAGCACCAACTTGAAATATGATAACTTACATTTAAAAAAATGTATCATGCATTTCTGTACACACATCACCTGTGCTTGGATCAGAAAGAAAATGTGACTAAAGTTAAATGAATAAGAACATGCAAGAACAAATCAGCGAAAAAAAACAGAATGATGGCAAAACATTTTATTTTAGTATGATTATTGTTGACTTTCCATAAAACATGTTTTTCAGTTCTGTATTTTGTCATGTTCTGTTTTATACTGTTCTGATCTCATAAGTTCTGTTTCATCTGAGAACCGAATGTGACTTAAGTTGAATTTAGCAAAGCTTATTGATTGAGAACACTTAAGCTACCCAAGTTGATGATGGAAGGTACAATAATTGTTTTGTTTTTTATGAGTTGGATGCTGTGTAGGTATGAGTGTACCAAACCTGTGATTCGTAGGGCAAGAAGGCGATATTGATCTCCTTAAGCGTCTTAATTTTTCTTGCGGCGCCCGACTTGCACAGCTCATTGAAGAGCTCCTCGGGGCAGACTGGCAGGAACAAAGAAAACAGTTTACTAAATCCACAACCAATTGAAATCAGTTCAAGGAAATAAAAATCGTCGTAACGAAAATCAAAGAAAAATCAACGCACAAACGAACATGAAACGCCACGACGGATCGGATACAAGAAAATAATTAGATGAAAGCTATGTACACGTTAGGTATTAATAAAAGCGCGATTTCAAACAAAGAAAAAGTGATTCAAGTATTAGTTATTAACGAAGTTCGTTCAAATTTACCTGTTGTTCAAATGGCACAAAAGCCAAGTTAATCTCTTTGAGGGTTTTTATGAATTTGGCCACCCTTCCCTTACTAAGCTCTTTAAATAAATCCTCTGGACATGCTGAACGCGAAAATAAGAAAACAAAATAAAAATAATAAAAACATAAAATAAAGAAAAATTAAAGGTATTACAAGGGCGTTTATACCTTCTGTGAAGAAGACATGAGCAGCTTTGTACATGGGCCTTGGGCTCTCGAAGTCATTCATCAGTGCATGCACTGACTTTTCTGAAGGAGTTATTAAATAGACACCCTCCATTGTGTTTAAAGGTTCTCTCTTCTTATTAATATCTTCAACCACTAAAAATCAATTATTTCAAATTAAATTTAAGTTTATAAACTAGGAATATCAATAATTACAGGTAATGCCTTCAGCTGAAATGTCATGCATTTTGCAACAAGCTGAAACCATCCTCATGGCCAGTTGATCAACCACCAAAACCCTCCAATCTACATGACCTGCTGCTGCAGCAGCAGGTCCATTCTTCTTGGATCCTTTATGTTTGATCACTTCATTCATAATCTCTGAAAAAGAGCATAAAATATTGTAATAAAAACTTTTTTTTAATTGCAAAAAGACATAAAATAAATTTAATATATTTTTTGCTATAATAAAGTGCATGTAATTGATACAGTTTTAAAGGGGTAGCATATATTTGGGGTAGGCCTAGGAGCCAATATTGACATTCCGTCGTCATGCGCTTTGCCAAACTCGGTCAAATGTGGGACGAAATAATCAATAATTTGCGTGAACAGCAATTATCTCATTGTATTCAATTGTAAATTGTTATTAAATGAAATGTTAAACATTCACGACGTAATTAGGAGTAATTACTTCATAGTTGAGCTATGAAAACAACATTGAAAAGTTACTTTGGTTTGAAGGATTGGATGATAATTTTGCGTTAATACAACTCAATATATATTAATTAATATGGAATAAGACTTACTTAGTCCAACTTGATTCTTTAGAGCCATTTTGACCGCAGTTTATTTTCAAAATCCCTGGGAAATCAGAAAATAGGCGGAGGTTGACACTAACAATCAAACCAGCACTGTTTGACAGTTCTGTTCTTGGATGAATCAGAGGTATCAGTGCTGCCACTACTTGGAGCAGGGAATTCCCAGTGTTTGAATCTATAAAACTTAATAAGGAAATTATATAACTTTTGAAATTATTTAGGTGTTTGATAAGTTTCTAATAGAAAATAGCGATTCAATTACAAATACAAACCTTCTACATTATAATTATTTATTTTATATATTTATTATTAAAATAATATTTTTTTATGGCATTTGAACAATAAAGCTTCTGTAATTAAAATTTACTATATAGTAAATAAATGAGTAACAATTGAAAACATAAGAAAGATATGATTTAACTTTTGAATGAAATCAATATTATAAAAAGTTTGCACTTTACAACAATAGAATTTTACTTTTCTTTGTATTTCTTAATTTTTATTGTATTAAGATTATTTTTTGTAATTGTTGTTGCAATAATTGTTATTATAATTCTATTTATTTTGATTATTATAATCTACAAAATGTAGTGTATTTTCAATAGAGAACATTTTTATAAATTTTACATATGAAAAAATAATGATGATTTATATAAATACTTGTTTATTATCATTACTTAATTACATTATTTATTAGCAAATTATGAATTATAAACTATAAAAAATTAAATACAATAATGTCTCTTTTGTCATTGATATTGCTTATGTCAAAATTGTGTAAATAATTTTGAAACAATTGCAACTAATAATTTATAGTTGATTTTTATATAACAATTGATAACAATTTAGAATTATGCAATGATATATCACTTCATTGACATTACTTCTGTCAAGATGTCATATCTTAATTATATTTTTAAGATCCTTTAATTTTGAAATCATTTTTTATTAAATGTGTTGAATTTGTTTCTATAATTTTAAACAGGTAATTTCACAGTATATTTAGACATCTTCCAAAACATGTACTGAAATATTCATTTACATTAAGCTGTTCACCCTCCTCTATTATTTAACATTGATTCTTAATGACAATTATAAATGCAATGTTCAATAAACACTGATGATTCAAACGTAGCAAAGTCTATATTTCTGAAACAATTAAAACAAACTATGTAATGTTTAAAAATATACATGAAAATATCTGTAAATCACATCACATTAATACTAATTGTATAATAATTATCTATAGTTTGTATATGTTGTTTATTTGTTTCTGGAAATTATCTTCTTCACGTCTAGACCGATTCTTTAAACAACTTCTTGTTTTTACTACGTTTCATTCATGGTTTGCTTGTTTTCATTAATCTTTTTTGTGCATATTTCCGATAAGTTCACCATCTGCACTTATTCGGTGCATTCCTTTGTCGTTACAATAAATGTTATTATATAAACCTTTTGTATTGGAATTATTAGAACTTTTTATAAATGATTCATTAAATTATAACAATGTTTAACAAATTAGATAAGTAAATTGTTACATATTAAATGTGACAAATTTTAAATTATAATTAGTATTCTTATTTTAAAATGATACTGTTACAAATTATTTAAAATAAAAGTAACATAGACATTTACATATAACACACATACAATTTTTTTGAGTTAATTTTTACAGACAATTTTATAAAATTCTAATCTTTTGTCTGTCTTCCTATAATTTAGAATTTTAATTAATTTTTGATGAATAATTTTTATAATTTAATTATATTTCATGCGCAAAGACAGAGCAATAAACCTTTATAGTAAAAATTAGGCTGCTTAAAGTCGTAATATCGTCGAGATTTCGATACAGTCGGGATTATGGTTATCGGGATTTCGACAAAAATCGGGAATTCGAATTACGGGATTTCGATATAGACTCTTTTTCTTTATCTATTCAAATAATATATTTCTTTTTTCTATTGTGTGTCCAAAATAATCATTAAAAATAAAACTTATAATTCAGAAACATTGTACTACATTGTACCTACATTTATATATTTTTTTAAAAATAGTAAAATGATCGTCTGTTTTCGTGAATCAAAAAATATCTACCTTTAATTTTAGAAAAGGTAAAATTTAGCAACTCTAGTAATTAAATGGACTTGGACCATGATTTAAAAATGAAATTGGTCTAAAATTCTGGTTAATTTAAGAAATATACTTTTTTTTTTAATTTACTAAATTCTAAGAGTATAATAATAATAATTTTAATTTCCAAAGATATGAAATGCAAAGAACTTACATAATATAAATGTAATACAAAATATATTATTATTTAAACATCTTTATTGGGCGAAAGAGCCATTGACTGAGGTCTTTCTACTTTTAAAATATAAAAGATTGCATTTCATAAAATGTAACAGATTCCAACAAATGAATACTTTCTGTCTGTTTTCCTTCTAGTTGCGGTTTATTTTTGATACTTTATTTATTGAATCATCTTTGTTAGTCAAAATTGGGCCAAAGCCAAAGAGCTATATATAGAAGTCTTTCTGCTTTTGATATTTTATTAAAACATTATTTTTGTATTATAATTGTATTTAATAATTAATTAATAATGCAGATTTTCTTAATTCGTTCAAATAATATTGTAAATGTTTCTATTATGTTTAATTATCACAAACTAGTCGAATATTGAGTTAATTCAGAATATTTTTTTTAAATAAATTTGTTTTTTGTGTTTTGTTTTTTTCAATTATTCTATCTGTACACATAAGACTGTTGTATTTAGGACAGAAAGAAATTTACGTGCCTAAAATACGTTGAATTTAAAGATATTTGACCTAGTAAATGAAAGGAATTTGACCCTTTATACGACATGCGCTGTAATGAAATGCGTGAAACATTCCAAACTTAATTAAACTCTTTCTAAGAACTTTATTAAAAATATTCTGCTTCATTTAATTCCGATTAAATGAACATCTGTTTACAACATTTATGGTTTGATTACACGTATAAATCAACCGAAATAGCATCCAGTAAACTATAATTATTTGAGAGGGTTTCGCTTTTACTTTGGCTAGGCGAAATGTAAACGGGTTATTCATCATTCAATGGGTCTACAAGCCTGTGGGGGGCAAAACTATTGATCTGCAGAGGCCGCAAGTCGTGGAACAGTGGTCTACGCGTAGGAGACTCGGGTCGATACTTGCTTTCTCACTGGAAAATTGCGGCAGAACGCAGAGGAAGACGGCAGCTTAAGATCCACCACTCCAACATATAAACAGAAAGCGTCGAACATGTCCAAATATTTATATTAATGAGATACCGAGGATAAAATGCGAACGCGTAATTATAGAAAATAATAAACAAACTGCCCCGGCTTTAGGCATACTCAACGCCATGCCTCTCACATTAACGTACTTCTGTATATACATAACGTTGTTAACTTCGAAAATTGGTAAGTGCTGCAGTAACCTTCAATAAAAGCATGTAATCTATCATTAATCTACAGCTCAGTCAATTGATTGCTTCAAGTGTATTTCGATAAACAACGATTACAAGCCTTGCGATGATCCTTTCCACAACAACTACACCACGGATATTTTCGAATCGCCTTGTATGGGCGGTCGGAAAGGACGCAACGGGCTCTTCCCCGCCACCTCCTGCATCAAAATTACAGGAAACTTTGGTATGAAGACTGTTCTACTAATTGGAAATAAATTCTAATGCAATCGTTTTTTTTTTTAGAGGATAACGAGGAGCCAATAACGGTCCGTGGATGTGCTTTGGATAGCGGCACCTTAACCACCGATACCGAATTGGTAAGGATGTCGCATTGCGGTGGATTCTATTACAACGACAGGTAATTGCCACAAGAGTTGCTTGAAAAATATATTGTTACGAAGAGAGGCTTTCCATTTTAGATACGTTAAAGGATGTGTTCAAAGCTGCAACGATGCAGACGCTTGCAACGGAAGCTACCAGATCTACGGATCCGTAGCTCTAATTTTCACGTTCGTTTTACTACTGAAAGCTTCGTAAACTTTAAACCATGGGATCAAACATGTATATTTTGGCCGTCCATAAAGCAATCTGTGCTTGCCTTTGCGCATTATGTTCATCAGTTACATGTCAATTTCATATACACAGAAACATTCTTCAATATCCTACATTGACACAAACTGTTCAACTACACCAAATCAATCCACAAATCTGACTTAATTAACGCTAATTCTATAATTAAAAATAAACTAGCGTTAAATATAACACATCGCTTAAACTGATCTTTATCTGAAAAGAACTGCTATTGCAAAAGAAGGCCTTAATATTCAATGATCATTGATACCAATAAGTATATTTTCGTATTGCTCACATCGTTCAATGTACAATATTGAAGAACGCTTCATTATGTATACAACAAAAGAATTAAACATATCATATTCATTACAAAAAAAATATATCAAACATTAACATACGCGTGGATTTGAACTTAAATTTAAGTACAATTTAACACTTGCATTAAAAAAGAAGTTACTGAAACGCGTGAATAATTAAATTGTACTTATGTTTAAAATTCATTTAATAAATAAAGAAAAGTGCCTAACTCTTGTGTTTATCAAAATAAAAAATAATTATATATATATATAACATTGAAATAAAATCGACCAATATAAAATGTTCTTTTTTTGTTTTTTAGTATTTACTATATTATATTAAATACCACATAAAAACTGTTTAAATCTCATTGTTAAATATTTATGTATTAATTGTTTAAAAAAGAGGAATTGATGAGATGAATAAAATAAAGAAATATGCAAATACTTATAAAAAAAATATAATTAAGACGAACTGTATTTCGGTTTTGTTTCTTGATCTGTCACTGTCCTTATGTAAATGGTGTCTTCTGGTAACGGATTTGGCGGGTTTTCCTCTTCCAAGAAGTAAGAGCACGCAATAGCCAAAATTGAACCTAAAGTATAAGCAAGAATTATTAATTTAAACTTTTGATTGTGGATTGGATTCTCACCGTTATGACTGAAGTTGAGAGAAGTAATTGATGTGTGGTATTGATGGAACTGGCAGAGACGTTTCTTGTTGAAGCCGTCCCAAATGTTAACGTAACCGTCAGATCCTCCAGTAGCAAAAGTGCTATAAATCGGGTGAAAGCTGCGAAACAAAGAAAATTGTGAGTTATTGTATAAACTAATTGTTTCAAATAAAAATTACCTTATAGCATTGACAGGATAAATCTTTTCAACGCCATCCACTTTAATCCTATGACATTTGAACGCGTATTTCTTCTTCTGTACCTGTGGAACTGAATCCAAATACTCAACTGCAACTCTACCCTCAATACTACTCAAAGCAAATCCTTGTTTATTAGGGAAACAGCGAATTACGCGGGTTTGGTATTTTAAATTGGATTCTCTCCTCTGAAGTATGTAAGACATGTTGCGAATGTCCCAGACCAAAATCTTCCTTCCTGCAGTCCCAACCACAAGTTTTTCTCCACATACACTCATAGTAAACACCTTATCTCCTTGATTATAGTTGCCATTGCATCCTTGGGTCCTGGGATCCCATAACTTCAAGTGATGATCCCAGCTCCCAGTTAAGATTCCATTCACCTCACTACAATATTCTACACAACGGATTGCATTGTCATGAGATCCCATTGTTGTCTCAGTGGCTGCATTAAAATCAAACGTTTTCAACGTATTGTCTAATCCCCCACTATATGCATGTGCTGTGTCCTATAAAAGAAATGTTTATAATAACTATTGTAAATAATAATATAAACATTATTATACTTACAGTAAAACAGCAATCAAGTACTGGAGCATCATGCATATATTTGTGCCTGAGATTGTTTGCATTGACATCATAAAGCCGAACACTGCTGTCCCAAGAACTTACCAGTAAATACTGATTTGTGTTTGGGCCAAATTTAACAGAAGAAATAGCATCTTCTGGTGCAGATTTCAACTTGTATTCCGTTTGGGATTTCATTAACATTCTTCTACAATAAACAATAATTAGTAATTAAATTAAAAATCCTGTTAAAAACTCACTTCCTATGCTACGGGTTAAAAAATATTGCTTCTGTACAGTAAACAAATTATTTTGATTGAGGTTAATTTAATATCAAAAGGAGATAACTTTTGTAGTTACTTTTTTGTTTCTCAAGTAACCAATATAATGCCAACATTAATTCGTATACGTTTATAAACTTTACAAATTTACTAATAGCTATTTAATGATATTGTATAATGTTTTTCAATATATTAAATAGAGTATTAACTAATGTTTGTTTATTAATTAAAGTTAAAGTTGCTAGTTGGCAACTAGGACATGAAAGTTATTCCACCATGTCAAGTTTGACAGTTAGAATAGGTTTGGATCGTTGGTCGTCATACTAGGTGTGTATTAATCATCGTTGCAAATAATAATTAAGTAATAATGGAAAGTTATGATGTTGCGTTTAATCAGCCAGTTGTTATAGATAATGTGAGTATTACTGTATGTTGCTATTAAACAAAATGTTAACATAAAACCTTAGGGCTCTGGTGTTATAAAAGCTGGTTTTGCTGGAGATCAAACACCGAAATGCCGTTTTCCGAACTAGTAAGGAAATAATACACTTTTAACTGCAGGAAGTTATATGATGTAAATCCTATTTTAGTATTGGCAGGCCCAAACACACCCGTGTGATGGCAGGTGGTTTGGAAGGGGACATTTTCATTGGACCTACAGCTGAAGAGCACAGAGGCCTATTGGCCATTAAATATCCCATGGAGCATGGAATTGTTACTGATTGGAATGATATGGAGAAGATCTGGAGTTATATCTACAGCAAAGAGCAACTGTCCACCTTCAGTGAGGAACATCCTGTTTTACTGACAGAAGCTCCCTTGAACCCTAGACCTAACAGGGAGAAATCAGCTGAAATCCTATTTGAATCTTTTAATGTGCCTGCACTTTTTGTTTCCATGCAAGCTGTACTTAGTTTATACTCAACTGGTCGTACTACTGGTGTTGTATTGGACTCTGGTGATGGTGTGACACATGCTGTGCCCATCTATGAAGGTTTTGCTATGCCACATAGCATCATGAGAGTTGATGTAGCAGGAAGGGATGTTTCTAGATATCTCAAGTAATGCAACAACAAAAAAAGATTACCATAACATTATTACTACTCATGTAATTCTTATAGGTTGTTGTTGAGAAAGGAGGGAATCAACTTCCGCACTACAGCCGAATTTGAAACTGTGCGCACCATCAAAGAAAAGGCATGCTACTTAGCAAATAATCCACTGAAGGAGGAGACTTTGGACACTGAACACATTGATTACATTTTACCAGATGGCAATAGCATACAGATTGGTCCTGCTAGATTCAGGGCTCCTGAGGTGCTCTTCAGGCCTGACCTAATTGGAGAAGAATATGAAGGCTTGCATGAAGTGCTCGTGTATTCTATTCAAAAATCCGATTTGGATTTGCGTAAAGTTCTGTTCAAGAACATCGTTTTATCCGGAGGTTCTACTTTGTTTAAAGTACTTATATTAACATAGTCATGACTATTAACATATTAATAAATCATTATTTTTTCAGGGTTTTGGTGATAGGCTTCTAAGTGAAATTAAGAAAATCTCGCCAAAGGACGTGCAAATTAAAGTAATAATATTCTATTTCGATTGATGACGTAATTTGTTAATGTATTTGTTCCCATAGATTTCCGCGCCGCAGGAGAGGCTATATTCCACATGGATCGGAGGTTCGATTCTGGCAGCACTCGACACGTTTAAGAAGATGTGGGTTTCTAAGAAGGAATACGACGAGGAGGGGCAAAGGGCCGTGCATAGGAAAACGTTCTAGTTAAATATATATAATACCAAAAAAAGACAGGACAAAAAAAATAACAATAACAAGAAATTATATATATATATTAAGAAACAAAGAAACTTTCTTCTGGCGGCTCTACATGTGATAAATATTGCATCATTAACAACAATTTGTTTCCGAACAATATTTTTATATAAGATTTTGTTGACTCTTACGTTGTTGTTCATTTGTCTGGGGCAGATGCACAGTTTATTCAGAGTTTGCTTTCTAGTAACATTACGTACATATACTTACGATTTTTTTATGATTTTCTGAAAATCAACACTTTGTTTATAATATTATATACACATATTTTTTTTCTTCAAAAATTGATAATTACTAAATTTATGAATGTGTAATTATTTATTTAATATACATACAGATATATATTTATAACTTATAATTAGATCTACTAGTAGACGATTTTTTTAAACGCTTTTTCAAATAACATTCTTGAGCACATCAGCTTTAAATAGGAACAACATTAGCAACTCATTACTATTCCTTTCTATATATGATTTTTTATGCAATAATAAAATCGAATTCCTTTTTTTAAAAAAATTGAAAACTTCTCGTTTTATTTAATTTATATTATAACACAAATCAAAACATTGAAAGCTTGGCTTTGCTCAGCACAAAAAACGAAATAAATTATGTAACGAAGAATTTAATTATATTTGTTCAGAAGAAGGAACATTTTCTCATAAGAAACTACTTTATAATGATAAAATAGTTACAAATAATGTATCATATAATAAAGTGTTTTTATTTTGCATGTTCATATGATTGTTTCTATCTAAATTACAAATTTTATATGAAATTAATTATATATTTCCTTGTGCTTTTATTAAATTTTTCTTTTTATCACAATGTAATGTGTGATCTTAATATGAAAAACAAATATTGAATGCCAATAAATCGTTTAAAATGTATTGTTTTTACTTTTTAAAAAATATCGATTAATGAAAATAGAAAATGATGATATTAGAAATAATAATAAACAAAAGCCATAAAAGAACAAAAAAACAGAACAGGTACAAACTGAACATGGACAAAAGATGTTATGAAAAGACTCAAGACGGAATCAGTAATCATAGTAAAAATGATGACGACAATTAACCGCATGTTCTGTTCTGTATTTTCGCTTTTCTATATTTACTTATTCTTAATTTTCCGATCCCCGTATAATTAAATATTTCAATAACTTTCTGAAATATATTTTTCTTAGGAGAAAAATAATACCGAAATAGTTAATTATTAATATTGTTGGAAAATATGATTCTTCGGACGAAAAAAACAAGGTTAATAGCACTTTAGGTAGCTTTTTAATTGGTAATAAAAAAAACATATGACTCTTTCCTTGAAGAGAAGTCATAAAATTTAATTTAATAGAATAGATCCTTATATGCAATGTATTTGTTTCTTTTAGTGTTCCTTCAGCTTCTGAAATGAATAATGCAGAACATTTTAAAATATATAGATTTTAAGCGAAATCGTGGGTTTTTTACCGAATGAAACACTTATTTCAACGCAAAAAATCTTACTAATTTCTACATGACTGAACAGATTTTCAAACAGTCTGAAACATCAAATTAAACAAAATGTACGTAGAAAAAGATATGCAAAGTTGAATGAAATTTGTTTAAGTATTATATATTAGGATTCTGTGAAAATCAGTTTAACTAAATTACAAATATAGTTATGGAATTAAAAAATATATAAATAAGTTTGAATACACAAAATATATTATTTTCAGTTTGATATAAATACGTGAAATGCATTAGTATTTTATAATCATGATAAGTAACACATTGTTTACAAGTTTGCACATCAAGTGCAACACATTGTTTACAAGTGGAATTTTCTCGTTACATATTTACTGGTGAAAAGTAGATATCAGAAAAGTCAATATTGTTTTAATCTAATTATATACTGTTTATCTGTAGTGGAGGGAGATAACGTAATTTAAATATATCTGACCACATCCATTTCTCAGTCGGTAAAATGTTGTTGATAATAAACGTTCTCTTCGTATTATGTGCGTTTTGATATTTATATAATTAAAATTAAATTTGCTTTACATAGTTGTATTTTAGATGGTTGTTTTGCAAAGAACCTCCCTCAAGTTACATTGAAGGATGGTTCAGTTGAAGGGTATTTCAAGAGTTCATTAACTGGTACAGAATATTCAGCTTTTGAGGGAATTCCTTACGCTTTCAAACCAATTGGAAAATATAGGTTTGAGGTGCTTAACTATTTTTTTTGTAATGTTTATTGTGTATTACTTTAATATTTATTTAATTAGGAGCCAAAGCCTATAAAGCCATGGAAAGGAACGTGGCCAGCAAAAGCTTTGTCAACTTGTATGCAGTATTATCAATACACTAAACCAGGAGATGATTTTGTCATTGGTAAATATTTATTGAAGATTAGGGAGTTATGATATAAAAGTTGTTGCTTTTAGGTGATGAAGATTGTTTGCACATTAACGTTTATACCAAGAACGTTAATCCAAAACATTTAAAGAATGTTATAGTCTTCATTCATGGGGGAGCTTTCATGTTCAACAGTGGAGGATCTTATGGGGAAAAATTCTTAATGCATTACGATGTAATCTACGTGACTTTTAATTACAGATTGGGACCATTAGGTATTAAGATTCTTTGATCTTCAATATTTGTTTGTAAATCTTCCTTTAAAGGTTTCTTAAGCACCGAAGATCGAGTTGTACCTGGAAACAACGGGTTGAAAGATCAACAATTGGCTTTGAAATGGATCAAAGAAAACATCCAAAAGTTTGGAGGTGATCCTGACTCCATTACCTTAACAGGAATGTCTGCTGGTGGAAGCAGCGTGCATTACCATACCATGGCTCCAATTAAAAATGGTAATATTAAATTCATCAAGCGCCTTGGAAATACTAAAATTTGATTACAGAAGTGCAATTATTCCACAAAGCAATAATTCAGAGTGGAACAGCTTTAAACCCTTGGGCTCACATCGAAAACTCTAGAGAAAAGGCGTTAAAATTGGGAGCAATCCTAGGGTGTCCCACGCATGATTCCTATGAGATGGTAAAATGCATGAAACTCAGACCCGGTAGGCAAATCGTGGCTGCAGTTAAACAATTTCAGGTAAAATAAATGCATTTATTTTCATCGATTATAGAATAATTTATTTTAGCCATGGCTGTATAATCCATTTACACCGTTCGGAGTAGTCATTGATAAGTGGTCTGACAATCCGATCGTACCCCAACATCCTTACAAAACTTTGAAAGAAAAGAATGTTATGAGTGTTCCAACAATCTTCAGCAACGTTCAATCTGAAGGATTGTATCCATCAGCTGGTAAAAATATATCTATAATTATTATTTATGCTTGGATTTATTTAAGTTTCATTTGGTTTAAATTTTAACAATCAAAAAAGAGTTAGTCTAATGACCAATCTTTTTAAATGTATTATTACTTCTTTCAGCAATAAACTTTTCAAAGTATTTTGATGAGAAGTATAAATTGAAATGTTATCAACTTAATTCAAATATTTAAATAATGTCATTAATTCATAATTTTGTAGAATTTTACGGAGATAATCATTTTGATGAGATTGATGCAAGGTGGAATGAAATCATACCGCATTTGCTTGAATATAACTACACTCTAACCCCGACTGAAAAATTAGAAGTTTCGAGTAAAATCAAGCAATTTTATTTCGGAAACGAAAAACCCAGTCGTGATAATTACAATAAATTCATTGAGGTAAGATAAATTGTTTTTTGTTTTAAATTAATGTAATATTTTTTCGTATTCTAGATGATTTCTGATAGGATATTTTTAGTTGATATTGAGAAATCTGTAAGGTTGCATGCTGCAGCCAATAAAGAATCAACTTACTATTATTACTATGGTTATCAGGCTCTTCACAGTAAGGTTGAACCAAGATTGAAGACGCGTAACACGTTTGGTAATATTTCTTTCAAATTTTTGTAATAGTAAAGTTGAAATGATTATGTGATTTAGGCCCAGCACATGGAGACGACACGATCTTGATATTATCTACCAATATTGATACCACCTCTAAAAAAGAAGACAAGGAAATGTCCACAATTTTACAAGATATGTGGGTCGAATTCAGTGCCAATAAGTAATAATTAAATTATATAAGAAATATTGTTTTTAATTAAAACATTTTTTTAGAAAACCGAAAATCTTAGATGTGAACTGGGAAAGCGTTAGTAAGGATATTACCAAACCAATCAAATTTTTGAGGATCAACTCGAAGGATGATATACATATGGAAGAGAAGGAGTATCTTGGTAACAGGATTAACTTTTGGGATACGCTGCCGTTCAAAGAGAACGAAAAATTACTTAATATGAAAGATGAGTTATAAAGCATATATATTTCTTCTGATAATTAAAATAAATTAAACTGTTACACCTACTTCACCTAAGATACTAGTTAACCTTTTCTGATAGGCATTTACTGTATTCTGATTGGAGCCGTTGCTGCTTCTGCTCAAAAGCTGGAATGCATTAATATACTCCAATTCCGAGAATTCCGGTCCATTCTCGACGATACCATTTAATATTTCCTATAACACAATCATATAACTATTTTTATTTTAAGCATAGGAAATTGTTTACTTCAGGTGTCAAAAAGAATAATTCAAAGTAATGCCTTGCGTGATCTAAAGCCACTTCTCTGGTCATCGTAATATTAGTTAATGTTTGCTGTAAAGCGAAAACGTTTCTGCACATCCTCTGAATTCCGCCTTCATCAATATTCTTCATGTACTGTGAAGAACTGATTAAGATTTTCGCTATTAAATGCCCCAAACCTTCGAAAATATACTACAAAAAAATATATATAAATGTTGTAATGATTGAATGAATTACAATTAATACTTTGCATTTCCTGGGATGTAAACTGGAAGTCATAGCTTCGTCTACATTCGCCAATACTCGACTCAATTCGAGTACTTTTGGATCTGGTTCGTGGGTTTCTTTGTTGTAATCGCTTTGAGCTAACAAATAATGGAAGCATTGGACTCGAACTTCTAAATGGAGGAGTAAGAGACAAGTGTTGGCAAGTTCATCGAAGTCTTGCGCAACGCTTGTTAATTGTTGCAAAGTGTTGGGGGATATGGTCACGGAAGCTTCCATTGCGTTTGTTGTTGGAGATAAAGTCGGATCTTGCCGAAAATCGCTAGCAAATTGGAACATTTGCACCGAAAACCATTCCTGGCAAATGAGAAATAACATTACATGCATGTATCTAAAAAAAGGGATGGAAAATGGGGTCTCTTCTTCGTTCTATTGAAAATGTAAATCGGTTTCTTGGATTGATGACTGTAAAACTAAAAACAGAACAGCGAAAAAATAGAACATATGCATTAAAATAATTGGTTGATCGTTTATATTTGAAATATTGATCACTGCATAATATGATTTTACGTCTTCAGTTATGTTGTCCATTTTCTGTTTTTCATTATTCTGTAATTTCGCTGTTCTGTTATTGATTGTGCTCAGTATTATGATAACCAGAATGATTTTCACGAATCTTGTTAAATTGATTAAATTTCAATATTGTGGCTAATTAAAATAGCGACTGGAAAATCAAGAACATGTAAAAACAGAGATTAGAAACATAAAAGACCGTAAGAAAATTGTACCTTTTGGAATATTATATTTTGGTACTGTTATAGGTATTACATACTCTGCTTTTTCATGTTCTGTTTTTTGTTTTCAGTGAATTAATTAAAATATATGGAAAACCTCATCCCTATTACATAAGGTAAATTACCATGCTTTCTTGTAGTTGCGCTAGTTCCTTCAAAAGATTCATATCCGAGAGGATTTCACCGGCGCCAACTCCTCCTTCACCTAAATTACTAGCCAAGATTTCAGCTTCCCTTCTGTTACGTTGTCGAATTTCTTCAGGACTTTCCTCCTCCATCGTGTGCTCTCGACGCACTATCTTCCTCCTTTCATTACGCGCTTGATACTCCTGCTGCGCCTTCAAATTCAGCCAATTAGGTAAAGACCTAAAATACGAAATTATAAAAAATGCATTTTTTTTTTGTTATACAACAAACTTTAAAAATCTACTAATATCTTCATCTTTTAACCAAGCGGCACTGCAAATTCTTCTATCTTCAGAATGAGGTTGCACAATTCCTGCATACGCCGCATTGCATGTCTCTCTGTAGTCACGCAGAGCATTACATACATATTTGATGATAGTTTCGCCGTATAGAGGTAGAGATTCCAAAACCGTTCTCCATTCCTTCATGAACTTCTCCACCGTTACAGTACTCTGCAAAGCGAGACACGTTCAATACATTCATTTTACATAATAAAACGATTCAATTATCTACCACTAAAAGAGGCTTGTAATCAGTTGTAATGTCTAATAGGACGGTGGATTTCCAAGCATCGGCCATTCTAACAGTGTCTTCAATTTTTCTCAGCGTCTCGATGTGCCGCCGCGTTACGAACTTGTCCGTTACGTAATCGGAGAGGAATTTGTGCAATGGACACTGCGCCCTAAAAAGAAAGTTGATGTTACATAATTGCTGCGATTGAAGTGTTCCCGGTACCCTTGTTGCAGCTCAAGTATTTGTTCGATGTCTTCAATGAAGCACATAAATGGAACGAATATGTGCAGAATGTTGTTCGGATCCGCCGGGCATAACAAGATCTTGTCTTTCTTCTTGTTGCTCATTTGAGAATCTTTAAATTCGTTCATGGTTAATGCACTCGTCGATCCATCGAACTTAAAGAATGATTTCTTCTTGCTAAAATTATATAATTTAAATAACAAAATTACTAATTAAATCGTAACGGTTTGAAATTTCAACAAACATATTTTTGAAGATCGTATAATTTAATTTATTTGTTTACAAAAAATATTATATACTACTCTAATGCTGTAACTACTAATTACTATAAAATATTGGCTTGTAGTATTTGAAAATCTAAATTCTCTAATAAAAAACTTCAAATTTTAGAAATTAAAAAAATAAGTATTTTAATAATCAAGCAATTAAAACTACTACTATCTCAAAGCACATATTCTTTGAAATTACGGTTTTTTTTAATTAATTTAAAATATTAGTTATGAAATTGATGCATTTTTACCATTTAAGTAAAAAAAACTTAAATTTTTTGAAATTTCAAAAACAAGTAATTTGTCAAGGAATTTAAAATATTATATAGATTATAATACGGAAATAATATCTCAATGAAGTTTACCTTTGCTGTTTTCTACGAGAAAAGTAGCTAGAAATGTCGTTGGAATTTGTAAAACTATCGTTGAGTTGAGGATCACTGGTTATGTTCTGAATATCCAGGTAGTCGTTCAGCAGTAATTGCAACTGAAATGTAGCGCATATAATCAAAGTTATATAAAACATGTATATATGTAATGACTTACAACTCCCTGGACTTGAGCCCAATAATTCTTAATGCTATACAGATTAACTTCAACATTATGGCACTTGGAGGCTTTTGTGAAATGATCGAGAACAATTACGTGAGCTTGACCAATTTGCTTAAATTGATCGAAAATCGTTTGAACCAATTCTACGAGTGCAGAGTATTTAGTTTTAGCATCAACAGACTGCAAACTGTTATAATCGTAAATGTGATGCGTCGTCTTTTGTACGATATGCATCAGCTCATTTTGCATTTCAGTTTGAAGCTCCTGAAACATTATCAATAATAATACAAACAATGGTATTGACTATTTATCTATAATCTTACATTAACAGAAAAGGGGATCTTCTCTAATAAAGCCAAACTTTTAACAAGTATGGCCATGAAGTGCGTAGAATCCGATTCTGGGTCAAGTACATCAATATCCTCAACCACATCGAAATCACTTGATGTTGCGTTCAACCTAAAATTCAATCAACTTGATAATAATACTAATATTGTTATATTGATTTAACTTGGACGAATCAAGTAGATTTTTTCTTATATTTGATTTCTGTCTGGATGATATCCTTAATTCCAAACTTCTTTGCAGCGGTGAATTAAACAGACCTTCACGACTCGAACCTTGCCTCCTGAGCAATAAAACCTTTTGCGACGTTTTCACGTAAATGTGTTGCTTTAATTCTTGCATCAACTTAATATGTAATTGCTCCTTCTTCTGCTCCAACTCTGCTGTCAATTCCTTCAGAGCTTCAACCTTGCTCAAACTGTCCTTCCCCAATGCAACTGCTTGCACCAATAATTCAGTGGCATGTAAATATTGCTTCCTCATCATATGATCAGATAATTGCTTAGGCACTTCTTTCATTTTTTCTCTTCAAACAAAAGTAATAATTAAAGCCATTTATAATATTTATAAGATGTAACAGCATACATTTCATCCAAAAATTGTAAAACATATTTGTACTCCAATCCTTCCATCCATTTCTTCTGCAAATCATCCTTTTTACAGTATAATAGTTTCTTACACTCCTCCAAATTTGTTTTGACTTTGTGAATGCGCTGCCTGGAGTCACTCACCAATTGAGAAAGTGTACCAAATACTTGCATTACCTAAATTAGAATAGTCTGTAGATTGTTATTATACAAGTCATGGATGTTTTACCTGTGTGAGATCAGATTCATGTTTGGATACTAGTTCATCCAATTTCTTATCACTGAGCTCATACTCTAATTCCAGCTTAGCCTTCTCCCTTTCCCTCTGCTCATTGGTTTCACTAGCCGATAAGGTTCTTATTACAGACATAAGTAGCCCACTCTAAAAGATAAATTTGCTTAACCAATAGCATCTTCATTAGGTTACCAACAAACTTACAGTTTCTTTGATAGGTTTTACACCCCTAGGTGGTTTTATCGGCGGAGAATTATCCATTTTGTAATACTATTCAAACTGTGTTTTGGTAGGTAAATTAACGCCAACCAAAACACCCATTTGATGGCACTTGACGTTTATGCAGCATGCAACCAAGTGTACTTATCGATGTAAGAACAAGTAGTTCAAAGGCTTTGAAATAGTTTGTAGAAGTATTTGGAAATTATTGATGTCAATTATAAGTTTTCTGAGAAACGTAACTAATTTATTGTAAGATTTGTTAAGTGCATTAATAATAATCTCGAAATTGAACATACACTTTTCAAACTACAAGATTCCTTTCGGAAGTCAAAATTAACTTCCGGCGATTCTTTTTTGTTTTTTATATGATGAACACACAAAAAGTTATTTTGCTGCTATTTCAAAACATTTGGGAGAAACAGTTTTTTGCAGAAACGTTTGGAGTCTTATAGGGTCATTTGCGGTCAAATAGTGTTTTCGAAAACATCTAGCTTAACGAAGATATAAGGTAAGAGTTTTAATTATGTTAAATGAGTCTAATAAATTAGTTTATGGTTTATGGAAAGTTGTGAATGTATGAGAGCTTGAGACAACAAAAAGTAATGGTTGACCATTTCCATTTAGTGGAAATGAGTGAAATAATTTTGAAAAAGAAATTTTCTGGAATATATATATGAAGATTGATTGCATTTGTTTAGATAATGTAAATAAGCGTGGACTTCTGTCGCACTTTTGTTTTTATTTATCGTAAGTTTATTATAAATCATAATACCTTGTTTTGTACAATTCCGGTAATACTACGTTCGATAGTCGGACTCTGAGTTGGGAACTTCAGGTCGAGTGGTTCTTTAAAAATAAGGTACAAGTAATAACAGAACAGTGAAAAACAGATCATAGACGAAACATAAAGCAAGACCAAAAAAAAAACTGTAGACGGAAAAACGTGTTTCACGGAAAGACCTTAATCATAATTAATAGTAATTGACCCATGTTCTGTTTTGTCACAATTCTGTTCTTATTCTTATCCTACGTGATAAAATTATTTTTGAATTAAGATTTATTATCGAATACTAAAAATTCTTTGTTTTAGAATGCCTAAAATGGAGAAGCAGAGAGGGTGTAGTAATGGGATATATAGGAGGACGTACCCAGAGGAAATAAACGAAGATTTTTGTTTAGAGATAAACGACATAATTACAGATTTTGTGATGCAAAACGTTATGAGATCCTACAGATTGCCGGAACTCTCAGCCGACAAAGCACTCTACGTATCCAAACAGATTCCCAGTCAGTTTTTGTTCACTGACATCGTGGACAACCAAATATCAATGATCAAACGCCTCAATAACATCCAATTCCAATATGATATGTCCGAAAAAGCTAAAAGCATCTTGAATGATATGCAAACGCTTACCGTAGTGATGCCACAATGTAAAAGGACCGGAAGAAATCTAAGAAATATTGAGAATCTCGTAGGAAAATTTTGTCTGAGTCCGATGCGGTTCCCAGTCCCAAAAGCAAAAAATATTCGGGAACCGTCAGAACATACCCCAGACATACCGATTTATGGATACAAGTCGTATATTTTAGGTAAAATCTCCGCATCGTCGAGTGTTTTGATTGCTGGATGTTCGGGGAGAGCAATTCACGTACCGCAATTCATATTAGAAGAAGCGTGTATAAAGGAGAGTTCTGTGAATATAATTTGTTCACAGCCTAATAGGTTGTCTACAATTCTAGTGGCAGAGAGAGTTGCTGCTGATAGAGGAGAAAAAGTTGGAGAGACAGTAGGATATCAGGTTAACTTGGAAGGGAAGGTCGGCTCTCAGACTTCATTGATTTACTGCACAAACGAAATCCTGTTGAGGAACTTCATGTTTAACCATGAATGCCTGAAGAACATTTCCCATTTGATTATTGATGAAATTCACGATAGGGACGGGAACACCGACATGGTTTTGCTTTGCTTGAAGAATGCCATGACTATCTTCCCTAAATTGAAGGTCATTTTAATGTCGGCTGCTTTGAACATCGAACTCTTAGTTAAATACTTTGACAACTTAAAAGTCATAGAAATAGCTGAACATTGTACCGCGTCCGAGATGTATCTGCAACAGATCATTAAAAACTTAAACTATTTACCTAACAATGCCGAAAATGATGATGAAGTAAAGGCAAAAATACTTTTAGAAGATTACTATAGTACAGGGAATGATAATAGTATTGATGAGCTTCTCAACTTGATCGTAAATAAGGAAGTATCAATTAATATAGTTATTAATAATGATGTAACTCCATTGATCGCAGCTGTAAAGCACGATAATGTACAATGCGTTGAGAAGATGCTTCAGTTGGGTGCAAATGGCTTAATTTTTGAAGAATTGCATTCTTTAAACATACTTCCCAGTAATCGAATGCTTCAAATTTTGGAGCAATTAGATGAAACAAACTGTGTACACGATCAGATAAATGTGAATCGTCCATTCGGTTTTGATCTCATCAAAAGCATTATTGAATATATCCAAGATTTAGGACAACTTGGATCGATCTTGATCTTCCTACCTAGTATTGTTGCCATAGATCAATGTCATAGACATTTGAAGAACATGGACAATTACAGAAGCTTTAAAATATACATCGTACATAATAATGTTAATAGTAAAGATCTTGGAGGTTTATTTAAAACCTCGCCTTTGGGAATTCGCAAGATCATATTAACAACGAAAATTTCCGAAACTTCCATTTGTTATAACGATGTTGGTTTCGTTATTGATGATGGAATTGAAACTACAGACCGTTTCGATGCAGTAAGATAATAAAAATATGTCTTAAATAATTTTTAATTAGTATTTTTTTAGATGACCGAAAACATTTATTATGACGTGGAATGGATTTCCAGAGATCGCATTCGTAAGAGAACAATGTTAGCTGGGTCTGGTATTTGCTTTCATTTATACGAAACCGATGAATCAGGACTTTTTGACGATAAAACAAAGGCAGAGATTTTTAAAATACCGATAGATGTGAGTATAAAGTTTATTTAGCTTACTTTTACTTTTGGTATTTAAAAAATAAAGTTTGTTGAAACTTTTGGTAATACCAGATTTTAATAGAAAATACTTATATATAATTTATAAACTAATGGATTGATACAAAAAAAAAACAGATTTAAATCTGGTTTATTTTTTCTACCAGAAAGCAAACTCAAAGAAAGCTATTTATTCTAATTTGAGCCTTCCGATTTAAACTTGACGTTTAGGTTTATAAGACGTCGTTAATGGGTAATAAAATATAGTTACCTGAGAGCTTATCCATTAGACATAGGGTCCATGTCAATTTTTGGGGCCTTCAATAAATAAGACGGGATGGGTCATTAGCTACTTAATGTTGGGTTCAAGATTTCCTTTCTGTAAGTTGCTTATATGCCCCATTCAATAAGCAATAAAGGATTAACAAAATATATTAATACATTATGAAAGATATACAGAACATATTAGAAACAGAACAATGACAAGACAGAATATGGAGCGAACAGTAGAGGAAAAACTGAAGACGAAAAAACATCTTTTACGGAAAGAGATATAGTCAATAATCTTATTAAAAATCAAATTTAAAATGATTAACCATAAACAACTCCTACAGTTCTGTTAATATAGTCATACTTCTGTTTTTATTTAATCAGTTCTCTCATGTTCTTAGTTATCAATCTATAATTTAGAGATTTGAAAAAGTCTTAATTATTTCTTTTATTTATTTTTATTATTTATGATTTAAAATAAGCTGAAATTGTATTGTTTTCTATATTTTTAAGAAATGTATTTAAACTAAAACTGAATTCCAAAGATATTTATTTATTGATATTTCTTTGTTTCTTTAACAAAATTATTTAATCTATTTTGAATTTGAATGTATGGTTTAATCAGAGCCATTATAATAATTATTATATTTTTTTAGAACATATGTCTTCAATCTATTGTCTTGAAAAAGAAGCAGGAGACAATTGCAATGTATTTAATGCAGCTGTTAGAACCACCATCATTGGATGCGATCCAAAAAGCTATACTCTCGCTCTATGATCTAGGTGCCATAAATACCAATGAAAACTTTACGATTTTGGGTGATTACCTAGTGAAATTTTCTACCCAACCGAAACTATCCAAGATGTTGATATACGCTTGCATTTTCGAATGTCTGGATCCAATTTTGACTTTTGTTGCTATGTCTCACAATTAGTAAGTGCATATTTATTTGTTTATAAAAATTACTACAAAATCTAAATAGTTTTAGCTACTTCACGTCGAAAACTGAGTTAAATTTATTGGATGATAATGGCTGTAGTGATCATGTGATTCTTATAAAATTATATCAAAAGTGGCAGGTAAATTACATATTTTTGTATATAATAATAAACAAAATTTAGTGTTTGTTATCCGGAAAACTAAGAACAATTATTAACATATTATGTGACATTTACAAAACAGAATATGTGGTTAATAGCCGTTGCTTATTTTTATTTTGATTATTGACCACAGATTTCATTCTTTCAGTTTTTTCTTATACTGTATTTTGTCTTTATTCTGTAATTTCCAGTTTCTGTTTTTACTTATTCTTAGTTTTCAGAAACGACTGTTTTGGTCTATTGATAACTTTAAATATTATGAATGATTTTACTATTTTCATTATTTAGGTGAATAAAATAAAGCAGATCAATCATGGGTCTTTAATAAGTACTGCAGTGATGGAATCTGTGATGTCGATCCGATCAGAACTGTTGACCCAATTGAGGGCGTTGGGATTTGTAAACACCAACCAAATAGACACTATGGCTTTAATCAATAGCAATTCGGGCAATTGGCCTATCGTGAAATTTTGCATCGTAGCAGGAATGTTCCCAAATGTCGCCACTTTCGTTGATGATTATCTGTGCTCCACTCAGAACAAGATCAAAGTTGACGAAACATCAGTTCTCGCGAAAAACAAACAAAACTCCAACAGTTGGTTTGTTTTCCAACGGGTTAACAAAGTACTGAACTACAGCTACGTAAAGTACTTAACTGCAGTGAATCCCTTAACTGTATGTAAACATATAATTCACTAAATATTATTTAATGAATTTTTTTTTTCATTCTGTAGGTCGCTTTAGTTTATGGCATATGGAATGGTAGTAAAGAGTTAAACATTAACTTCAATGGTATTAGCATTGCAATTTTGCAGAACAATTTGGATTACATAATTTACAAGAAGTTAAACTATCCTCGTTCTCGTTATAGTCACGGGGAAAGAACTTTTTTAAACTCTGTTTCTCTAATTTTGTGCGCCGAAGATTCAGAATGCGAAATGAAGCAACCTGAAAATATAGGGCAAAGACCGGCTTTCTTAGACATTAGAAATAACGTGGATACCAGCGCATCGGTAAATGTACCAGCTTACTTTAGAAGCAACAGAGTCGTGAACACGAAACCTTCAACAAACTGTGCTTTGAAAGAGCCCAAGAAAAAAACAAATGATTTTGTAGATAATCGCAGCGATTACTTGTTTTTATTCCCCGAAAATGCGTACTACGTTGTTATAAAACCTATAGAAATTAAGAGCGTCTTGATTAGCATGAAGCAGAACGTGTGGACGTTCTCTCCGCAAACAGAAAAGAAATTATTGGAAGTTTTTGCAGTAAGAATTAATAATTTTTAATATCATGTTTATATTTATGTATTTTTTTATATTCTAGTCGGGGCAAATAATTATTTTGATTTTCACGGTCCGTAGTACCATGACTTTCCAAGGAATTGCCAAACTACTGAGCACTAATTTTGGTGAGCAAAGTCGCTCCTGTAGAATTCACTGGATTCACAAGACCAATATGCAATATCAGGAAGTCAAGTACGTTATCAATGTTTACACGCAATTTCAATATTATAACTTACATATTTCAGGTCGTTTATACATCCTAGGATCCATTTGACTGAAGACGGTCAACAGTTGGATTCCAATTTGGGTAGGCGTTTGTGCATTACTATGGTTTTGGATACTTCTTCAGATATCACAAATCCATATTCGAAACGTGCAATTTTAGGTAACAGCCGCGGCGAAAATATCGAGTAACAAATGTCTCATTTCTTATATAATTATCTATTTAAAGAATTTAAATTTAATTTTAAGCTTATTATATTAACAATTTACTGTTTTTTTTACACAATTTAATTTTTATATTTGCAATCTCAATATTCAAATTTTATTTACGCATTTCCATTTTGATCCGTTGCCAATTTGCTTATAATAATACATAATTTATGTTTTTAAAATAAAATTTAATACTAGACAATAATTTTTCTATAGAAAACTCAGAACGGTGAAAAAAAACAGGTTTATAGCCTTTGTAGTAGGTTATTTTAAATTTTTAGTAAAATTATTGATTTGCAATTTTTTTCCATCTTCAGTTTGTGTACTGTATTTAGTACCGTTCTGAGTTTTGAAAGAACCAAAAAATATTACTTATTGTTTAAAATTTAATTATAGTCGTGTATTTGAATAACATAAATGATATTATTATTAAATAAAAATATTTAATTTAACATATTTTTTGGGTCAAAAATTAATAAATAATTACAAAGGAAGATTTCAATTTCTATGAATTGGCGTATCATGGCAATTCTGGAAATCAAGATACTGGGTACTATTAACCAAAACAAAATAACATAAGCTCAATATATACTTTATAATTCATTTTCTTCGCATGCTATACATGACAATGGTCCTCAACCCGCGGACCGGTACCGGTCTTCACGATTTTCTTGCAGACTATAATAGAGTTGAACTGAAAGCTGTGCTGTGTCTTTACCATTTGGCTGTAATTCGCTAACTTTGTTTTCAGAAGACTATCCTTTATTCTTGATAAACATGTGGATTGATTTTTGTAAGGCTTACACCGCGTATATTTAGTTGCACTAAAACTATAAACTTTTAAAGAATGTTTAACACACGAGTACATTTAATGTTACTAAATCCGAAGAGGTAACTAAACAGATTTTCAAATAACACAGTATTATTACGTGATTATCTGTAAGTTACGGCTTCTGTAAATGGCAAACATACTATCAAAAAGCGATCCGCCACATTTTCAGATTATACGCAGGTGCACCCTCGTGAAGGTAAATGTGTACGTACGCTCTTGCACATCAATTCAGAGGCTGTGTCTTGCGCTTGAATTGACACCTGGTTACCATCTTCGAAAGAAGATGATATACTTTTAGCACCTGGACATGTGGCCACGTGGAAGTTGCTGCTCCCATCACAGCAAATGAGAGCAAACGCATGACCACCCGGAGAAGATGATAAGTAAGGTGACCATACGTGACATGTCTCCAAAAACACTAGGTGAGAACGTAAAGATTTAAATGTTTATGTATGAAATGTATATATTTATTATTTTTATTTAAAATGAATACTGCAATTTGATTTATTAAATGAAAATATTAATATATCATTATTTAAAAACATTAAAAAAAAATAGTAACCCGAATTCCGAAATCTGGTCATCTTAATTATAAGAAAAGTTTGGAATAGAAGGAAATACTGTGACCAAAAGGGGTAAAATAAAAACAAAATAGAATTACACCTGAAAGAGAACACAAACATATACAAAATATAATAATTACAATAATTGCATTGCGAATATATCACTTTCTTTTTGATTTTTTTTTAAATACCCCCTTGAGATATGCTCAGAGGGGGAGCGTAGGGAACTGAAACATCCTTTTACAAAAACTAGATCGTACAGAAAGAGTCTATGAACAAGTCTTGATAAAGACAAACCTCTTTCAGCACGACTTTCGAGTGACCTCGGGCACGGTGGATACTTTAGATCCAGCTGAAAGCAAAAGCATGCAAGGCTGACAAATCGCGAGGCGACAAGAAATCATCATCAATATAGGAGAAAATTTTAAACTAAATCCTAATTGAGTTGAAATGAAAAATTAGAAATTGGTCATATAGTTTCAATAATGAAATAATATGAAAATTTCTATTAAATAAATTTTAAAAAGGCACAGAGGATGCATAGGAAATAACAAATGTTTAATAAATTAATAATCGATGAAAATAATTGATTACAGTTCAAGAATTCTAATCAAGCACCGGAAACAAATTGAAAATGTTAATGAAAATTCAACATTCTCTAACATCTCACACAATCACAACAAGATTCACTCACTCAAAACATACGAAATCAAACAACAATCAACTTCACGAAATACATTTGCACAAACATACGAACTTTCTCAACAGAATCACAACAACATTCATTCACTGAAATCATCCGAAATCAAACAACACACAATTACACGAAATAAATTTGCTCAAACACACAAACACACACACAGAAACAATTGCGAGCTCGCTTTCATTCATATCAAAACCTCACACAACACTAACATACCGATTTTGGAAATAACATTATATTTGTTTTTTTAATTTGCTTAAGGGTGGTTAATTATAGAATTTCCTGAACTATAATGTAATATTTAAGCTAAAAAAATAGGGAAAATGTAAAACATAAGTTTCAAATTATAAAGCAGATTGTGTAAAACATCTACATCTTTTAAACATTTGTTATTTTGTTTCAAAATTATAATAATTATGATTCAGCCTACAATGTGTTATTTATTTTTAAGTCGCTTCAACGTCAATATAAACCAATCTATGGAGTACAAAATCAAGCAAAATCATCATCATCAAGATTTAAAGAATACTAAAAACAATTACAATCAAATAAATTTAAATAAAAACTGATTAATTAAACACACACAAAACGGAAATACGGACAATAGAATAGGGAAGTCAAATAATTACCCTGAAAAAGAAATTAATTTAATTTTAAGAAAAAGAGTGCAGTGTTTTTGAATAAGCCGCCAAACCTGAAAAGATGAAAAAATGAATTTACTTTCAAATCAAATTGCAAAATAGTTTTAGGTCGAGTGGGAGGGCTTGCGTTTTTGAATCCCGTGTGGTATAAAATCACTTACTACGCTTACTACTTAGAAGACATCAAGTTATCAGCATCATGGGATCCAGCCAACTGAAAAGAAATGAAAATAAATTAAAACATCAAATGGCAAAAAGTTCAAATGTTATGTTGAGAGGGTTTCAGGCCAGATACAATTTTTTTGCCGAAATTCTGTTGAACCAACATCTCAACAAGCCATTAATTTTCATTAATTATTACGTATTTCTGATTAGAATGATGTTGGCTGAAGAATGGTATACGCACAACTCATCTAATAGCATCACAAACTGTAAAGATTCGATGAACGAAATAAACAAGTATAAATGAAGTTATGTAAATGCATATCGTAAATAGTATACGTAATTTACTAAATAGCATATTTTCAAATAAAATCTTTATAAGAAAAATACTAATAGAATAGTAAAACATTGTAGTGCAAGTGTTCACTCCTTATCTTTTGGGATAATTTATTTAAAAAACCGGCGGAAAAGTGCAGGTGTTCACTTCTTAATTAATTTAATCAATTTTGGAAATACAATTATGATAAACTTTTCAAAATCTATTGGAAATAAAGTTTTTAAAAAGTAATAATTAAAATATAAACAAATAATTAATTAAGTTAATTCAAATGATAATAAGATCAACTTTAAGTGAAAGTAAATGAAACGGAAATATGGAATTATTTTGAATAAGCATAGTAACAATAAAATTTAAATTGAAAACCTGTAAAATAATCAATTAAATCATATTTACATCCTTATTTACATACTCAATTTTTTCCATAAGACTGTTTCCCTCTTGGTTGTAATTGTTTTGTATTCAGTAACATAACCTACTTTTGACGTGACAGTGACAGAAGAAACGTCAAAGATGAAAGAAAATCGTTCGATTCCAATGAGAAATAATAAAAAGATGATGTTATAAAATTATCAGAAATTAAGACGTCAAGACATTATAAACATAGGAAAATGAGTGCGGAAGTATCAAGTGATAAGTTGGACGAACCAAGTGAAGAAGTGGATCTAAAACAGAGAGAAAATGCTGAAGATACACAAGACACTAACTTGGAATCAGACAGTGTTAAGGAATTAAATGAATTGATATCACAACTTAGGCTTGAGGTGAATTATGGTTTAGATAGAATAAAACAATTGGAATCACAGAATGATAGGGTGCAAAGTTCACTGAAGGACTTGAAAGGAACTTATGATTTGGTGATAAGGGAGAAAGAGAATGCAGTTAAGGAGAAGGATTTTGCTATTAGGGAGAAGGAATCTATGGTGATGAGGTATGCAGTCAGTGAGAAGAATGTATTGCAACAGCAAAGTGCAAAAGAGACAGCAGAGAAGAAACTTAAAGAAGCTCAACGTGAAAATGATTTGTTACAACACAAGCTCACATCTATGGGTGCTGAAAAAACAAGGATTTGTAATTTGCTTGATAATAAAGTAAGCTTCAGATTTGTTTGTAAGTAAATTGATAATAAAAGTTTGTTGTTATAGTGTTATGAATTGAAATCTAGTCAACAAGAATATGAGAGAATAAAAAGTGACTTAAATGCCTTAGAAACAAAATTGAAATGGTCTCAGAATAGCTTAAAGAATGAGATTGAGTATAGGAAGGAGGCTGAGACAAAGGTTGATAGTCTTAATGGAACTATCCAAGATGCCATTAATGATGCAGAGAAGACAAAGCAAAAGGCTTTGGATTCTATTAAGGAATTTGAAACATCACAAGACAATAGGGCCTATGTATTAGGTAAAAATTGAAAAACATAATTAATTATAAATCAATAATGATAAAAAATACAATTTTAGATCAGCAAGTTAAGGAGCTGCAAGCTACGCAAATCTTGTTACGGCATGAGCGGGAAGATCGGGAAATGCAAGTTAGGAATTTGCAGACGGAGCTGGAGAAATCTCAGAAGAAACAATGCGAAACTTTGCAGGAGAACAATAGTTTGTCAATGAAGGTGCAGCAGTTGGAGAAGGAAAGATCTGAGTTGGAGCAAAGGTTCAGTGAGCTTAAAGAATGCTCTGATCAACAAAAGCAGAATTCCGCGGAATTGCATGCAAAGACTGCTCAATTGGAACAAATGAGATTACAATTAACAAAGTATTTACAAAATAAGCTTTTTTTAAATGTTGATATTAATGTTATTTATTTCAGTGAACAAGAACAATTGTCGGCTGCCAATGAACAAATTTCCATTTTGAGGCAACGCAATTCCGATTTGTTAAGTGATATAGAATCTTGCAGACATCACGAAGCTGAGCTGTTGTCCTTCACGCATCAGTTGACTGATAAAAATGTGCGTTTACAATCAGAATTTACGGCGATGGAAACCAAGGTGCAGCAGTTGACATGTGAACAGGCTGTTTTGAAGAGATCAGCTAAAGAGCACGAAACAAAGGCTAGTTTACTGTCAACGCAGTTGTTGGAATTCAGAAACAAGTCTTCCGAAGAGATTGTGAGACTTACGCATGATTTAAGCGAGGCGGTTAAATTGTGTGAAAAATTGAAGCAAGATGTGGCGGATCAGAAAGGGGAGAATACAGTTATTAAACGAAAATTGGAACTGTCATTAAGAGTATTAAGAGATGTTATTATGTGGTTGTTAACATCTTTAACTATACTTGTTTGTAGGAAGTGAATAAAGAATTGACTCAATGTAGGAAAAAGTTGGAACAATATGAGAATGTTGGTACTGCCAGCAGTAGCAGTTCAAGTACTTCTTTAAATACTGTTGAAAGGAATGATAATTCTCCAACGCCATCGAATGATCAAGTTAAGGTATATCTATAAATAATGGATTTTGTTAATCAAGTTAAATTGATTAATTTTAGGTAGTGCAACCTGAGAGAGAAGTGGATAAGCAAACATTGATAGAACATATCGTTAAGTTACAAAGAGCAAGCGCTAGGAAGTCGGAAAAACTGGATTTCCTCGAGGAGCATGTGAATACTTTAGTAGCTGAACTACAAAAGAAATCGAGATTGTTGCAGAGTTATGTACTTAGAGAACAGGCGGGAACGTTGTCTTCCAACATGATGGACAACAATAAGGTAATTACATAATCTGAACTGAAAATGCTAGAAACTTTACTTTTTTATTTGTTTAAACGCTATCTTGTTTGACATACAAATGAGAAAAACATAATCTATAAGATATAAATGCTTGATATCTATACTTGCCAGAAATATTCAAAGACTAATTGGAATTATTTTGCGTCTTTCTTTCCTCTATTGCTTGCTATTTTTAGCCATCAAAATTTTGGTAAGTAACCAAATTGTTACATAAAGGTTTGCTTAAATAATATATTTTCATGTTTCAAATATTGTTTTATTAATAATGTTTCATTTATAATTTGAAAAGGCGCACTTAGCAAAACATTCTGGGGTAATGGCATCTATGTATGGATCAAAAGTGTTAGATGAAAATCTAACATTGGAGCTTTCCCTCGACATCAATCGGAAACTGCAAGCTATACTAGAGGATGCCCTGCTTAAGAACATCACTTTGAAAGTAAATACATCAAAATCATAAGTTGTCGAATCTTTTAACTTTTCTTTATTTACAGGAAAACGTCGATACGTTAGGAGCAGAAATTGACAAGCTACTAAAGAAAAGCGAATCATAAGATGCGTATCATTCCATAAATATTAAAACAAGTATTAAAAAAAAGTACCTGTAATTTGCTTTTTTATGAAATTACGAAATATATTATGTCATGTTTTTCTTTTGTTTTTCATAATAGTTTTTCTTATTTAATTTTTTAATCATTTCCTCTAAATTTATTGTGCCAAAAGAAATGTTTAAAAAATAGACGTTAACAAGTAATTTGCGCGTTGGTGCACATCAGTAATCCACGTTCTTGTCCTCGTCTTCGTCGCCGTAAGCCTCCGAGGAAACCTCTTCATAGTCCTTCTCGAGAGCAGCCAGGTCTTCTCTCGCATCGCCGAACTCTCCTTCTTCCATCCCTTCACTAGTGTACCAATGGACGAAAGCCCTTTTGGCGTACATCAGATCAAATTTCCTATTCAGTTTGCTCCAAGCGGAAGCGATCGCAGTTGTATTTGACAACATGCAAACAGCTCGTTGGACTTTAGCCAAATCACCGCCAGGAACCACAGTCGGAGGCTGGTAGTTGATGCCCACTTTGAAGCCAGTAGGGCACCAATCCACGAACCTCACATTGCTTTTAGCCTTCATTTGCGCGATTGAAGCGTTAACGTCTTTAGGGACTACATCGCCTCTGTACAATAAACAGCAGGCCATGTATTTACCTTGACGCGGATCACATTTAACCATTTGGTTCGTAGGCTCAAACAATTCAGCTGTAATCTCAGCAACAGACATGCCTTCATGGTAGGCTTTCTCCCCAGAAACAACTGGTGCGTAAGACGCCAGAGGGAAATGGATTCTAGGATAAGGTACCAAATTGGTTTGGAATTCCGTCAAATCCACATTCAAAGCGCCATCAAATCGCAAAGATGCTGTGATCGAAGAGACTACCTGACTTATCAGCCTATTCAAATTCACGTAACTCGGCCTCTCGATTCCCAATTTCCTGCGACAGATATCGTAGATTGCTTCGTTGTCAACCATAAAAGCACAGTCCGAGTGATTTAAAGTCGTGTGCGTGGTGAGGATAGAATTGTATGGCTCCACAACAGCGGTGCATACCTTGAAATTATTGTTTTTTTTATAGAAATAATTGTTATTTTCGTTGAGGTTATATTAATAATGTACTTGCGGGGCTGGATAGACGACAAACTCCAATTTGCTTTTCTTTCCAAAATCTTGCGAAAGTTTCTGCATTAGTAGAGAAGTAAAACCGGAGCCGGTGCCTCCTCCGAATGAATGGAAGACGAAGAAACCTTGAAGGCCGCAGCACTGCTCCGCCAATTTATAAATCTTCTCCATCACAGTTTCGATCATCTCTTTACCAATGGAATAATGACCACGCGCATAATTATTAGCAGCGTCTTCCTTTCCGGTAATCAACTGCTCTGGATGGTACAGCTGCTTATACGTTCCGGTTCTAATTTCATCTACAACAGTTGGTTCCAAATCTACCATGATAGCTCGTGGCACCATCTTCCCATTTTCCACCTCGGAGAAGAATGTTCCATAGCTATTATCGGTAGTTGACGAAGAGGGTTTGCCGTCCACCTCGATGCCATGCTCCAGGCAATACAATTCCCAAGTAGCATTTCCGATTTGGACACCGGCCTGACCAATGTGTACCGATATACACTCCCTCTAAGAGCGAAAATATTATGGATGTTATGAAGTGATTGTTAAAAACGGAAGCACTCACCATGTTTCGAAAGGAAAACGAAAATTTGTACAAAACACGAAATTTCAACACATTAAGAATTTATTAGTGAGAGAATCTCCTCACCAAAAATTTTGAACGACGCGAGTTATTGAATTGAATGCATTTACTTGTTTCGTCATGGCTACGCATTTAAACTCTAGGCCAACTGAAAATTCCATCGAAATGATAATAAAAAAATAAGAGGCAATGGGGTTCATTGAAAGTATAGATGTTTTGCTAATTATTTATATATATATATATTGTAATTTATTTGTTTTCTGCTTATCTTGCACTAATCGACAATCATAGCAAATAATTCCGCGATTCGAATAATTTGTATCATCTCAAGTATTGGACAATTTTGGGTAGATGAGAACATTACTTTGTTGGATAATCCAAAGTAATGCCGGTAGGCAGTCAATATAATGAGGTATATGAATGTGATTTGCTTATGTCCATTAATGGAGTTAGAGTGTGTATCGCAACATTTTACAACTATAAAAATGACAGTGTAAAATTGAAAAAACCACCAAATGATTGTTCGAATTCCAAATACGTATATAACAAACGTGGTTTACTATTAATGTTCACGTTAAATGCAAGAAAGAACCGTATAATATTACTAGGAATAAATCTTTTTGAAACAGCTCATAATGCGCAAATCATTTTTTCCCCTTATATAAAATACTATTTTCCGCAGAATACTTCCAAAATGATTCACGTTCAACTTGCTTATAAGTTTTATATAAATATAACAACCATCAAATATAATATAGAATATTAATACTATATAATGAGATCTTAACTAATACTATATATTTAAAAATAATATAATAAATTATTCTATGCTTAACTTATGCGATAATACTTATGTGAATCTCTACTTCTTTCCGTATCGTGACCTGTACTGGTGATTCCTTGGACTCCCGTTGAAGGTATTTCCCGGGAATTTGTTTTGTTTCTGGATGCCCATCTTCACCATCGGCAATTCGCATTCAATGTCTTCATTGGTCAGCAGTATACCCAAGTTCCTTACGATATTGAATTCCTCGTTATTGAAAGGCGTTATCGGGAAACAAATTTTCTTCTTGATCAACTCGTCGACGTTCGTACGGAACTTTTGCAAAGTGACATGGTTGAATATGAACACGTGTTTATCATCCAGGCACACCTCATCCACACCATCCGAGAAATCAGCATCAACTCCACATAATAGTGCAACCTAAACATTCAATACAGTTATAATATATCATTTAATAACATTATATTCTTAGCTTACCGTTAATGCATTGAAGACCGTCGTACATTTAATCATGTTCTTGCCGTAGTTATTCCTAAAATTTTTGGTTAATTCTTCATAGCCAATCCATAGTTCTCGTTGTTTCTCCCTATTAGCACTATCCTTTCCTTTGTTGATGGATGAACTGTGCACTTTCACACGTTCACCTGCATTTATCTTCAGCCTATCACCGTCGTAGTACGCGAGTTTTGGATATAAACCAGTAGCAATGCAACCTTTCACCATAGGCCAACAGTTCGAGTTGAAATTTAACTCATTGTTATTAGAAAACGCTGTGGGTGGAACGAAACCGAGCGATTTCAATTGATTTAGCAATTGTTTCGCTGTTTGCTTTGCTGTGTCCATGGACGAAGGACTAATAAAATTTTCATAGCAAAAAGCAAAATGTTTTCCCATGGATCTAGCTTCGTCCCATTTCTGAAATAGTCTTATTAGTATGAAATGGTCACTGGATGAGTTAGTTCCGTAGTTGAAACGTTGCTTTCTATTACTTGCACCCAAAACAAATGGATCTCTGAAAAGGAAACAAATTAATACACATTTTTATTAATTATTAATTGAAACTTACTTTTGTACCAAAACGGATACGAGTATAAGTATAGGCTCTAGGCATTTGAAAATGCAAGAATAAATAAGCATTTTTCCTAAATGCGCCGGCAATGAAATCTTAGCTAGATGTTTTCCTAAATCTGTTAAGTTTTCATGAGAGTCCATGGCTCCCAGGAATTTCAAAGACGTAATAGCACTATTGATAGAATCTGTTGATGGTGGTTCAATAGCTTCTTGCAAAAAATACGTGACCGATTCTTCTTTAGAAGTTAGCACTTTAGCTTGTAGACACAATTCCTAAACAACAAAAAACAGTTATGTTTCAAATTTCAAAATTCTATATTATTTACCTGTAATGGAGTCCTTAAAATCTCGGGTATCGTATTGTCTTCCAAAGACTCGTAACATCTCTTGGAATATATATGAAAACACAGACCATCCTGGGTACGACCAGCGCGACCTGCCCTCTGCTTCATACTTGCTTTGGAAATCCATTGCGTTTGCAAACAGGATGCTTGTGTAGCCTGAGCAATAGTTCAGAATAAAATAAAAGTTTCAACAATATATAATAAATTAGTACTAACCAAATCAAAATCTTTAACTTTGGCTTTGCCGCAATCCACGACATATCTGACATCATCGATGGTAATGCTTGTTTCAGCAATATTTGTTGAAAGAATAACCTTCTGCTGACTATGAGGAACTCGTCTGAAAATCTTCTTCTGTTCACTCATCTGGATGTTACTATGCAACGGGAACAGGGCGAAGCTCTTATTAGTTTTCAACTTATTCAAGCAATGCATTATATCATCGTATCCTGGTAGAAATACAAGAATAGCTCCGCTCCTGTCATAATTGTTATTGATGTAATTGATAACAGCCAAAATAAGTTCGTTATCTAATTCGTAATCATGGCAAAACGTCAGTTTCTCGTACAAATTGAAAAACTCATAAGGAGGAACCCTTTCCAAGAATTTCATTTTGTATTCTTCAATGTAAGTAGCGACAACTATATGTCCATTTTCCAGAGCTACATCTATCACAGATTTTCCATAATAATTAGAGTGTGTTGATGCACCTAAAACAATTTAAATTAATATATATTATTATTATTTAATTATTGGTTGTTAGTTGATCATACCTAAAGGTAAGAGAATCTGAACTAAGTCGAGCCTCCCATGATAACACGCCGCTGTTAATATTGTAGGTAGATTAGCGTGGTAGCCTACATAATCCACTGGAATGTTTTCACACTTGATCAATTGCATCATATGATCAAAACTCTGGGGATTCCCTTCGTTGCAGCATACACTCAAAGTCTGCACAACTTCCTCATCCAAGTCAGAATCTACAAATTCCCTGGCTGTGTGTTCTTTTGGGACCCAATCTTCCTCAACCCAATCATTTTTTTCCAAATGATTCAACATAGTTAAATCCGTGTATCTGAGCATCGGCAATATATCATCAAGGAACAAAGAAGTAATAGGGTAGGATCTCCCAGCAACGCTAATTATTTCGACTTTTTTGAAATAATTTACATATAAATTCATATCCATCGTAGCAGACATCAGAATAATCTTCAAATGTGGAAACTTCTCCAAAGCTCTCCTCAAGCAGATCAAAAGGAAATCGTTATTCTTATCCCTCTCGTGAATTTCATCCACAATAATATGCGACATGTTTTTAAATTGTTCTTCACCAAACATTAATGTTTTCAACAAGATACCACTAGTGCAATATATTAAGGATGTTTGTGCTGAAATGCGAGATTCTAACTTTATCTGATAGCCAACTGTGTTTCCAATCTCTTCTCCCCTCTCGGCAGCCACTCTATTTGCCACTGATATTGTGGATATTCTTCTTGGTTGAGTGCAGATAATTTTCACAGGTTTTCTTTTATCTGCAGCCTCTTCCAATATATATTGTGATACTTGGGTGGTTTTTCCAGAGCCTGTCTCGGCAGACACTATCACCACTGCATTATTAGCTATCGCTTTTAGAATTTTATGTTTGCTGTTGAAAATTGGGAGTGATTCTCTTTCTTGCTTCATGGGGCTTTGAATTGAAGATACATTTTTCATTGGTTCCAAGCATAACTTCCCCAGCGAATCATGTACTCTATTTTCTTCAACACTATTTGCTGCCATAGATATCTCACATTTGACATAATTATTTAAAATATCCTTGTTCTTGCTGCACATTGTATGTGGATGGACCTTTTGATCCATACTTTTGAACCTCGTTTTGCTGACACATAGTGTTTGAAATCCTGGAGTGAACATGTTTACCTTTGTGTATAGATTTAAGGGAATTGTTTTGGACATAAAGTAGTTCTGTTCTTCTTCAGATAGTCCACTAACAACTTGGGATCCCAATGAGGGATTTTCCACAAATGATTTCAAGAAATCATCGACATATGTTTTGAATTCATCACCTAGCTCAATACGCTCTATTCTCTGGCTCAGATCATCCTCTGGCTCCCAATTCTCTGCAGAATATCCCGACGTGCTGTATGAAGAAATCATTTTAATTAGTAATTGTTGAAGCAGTTGTCAGGTTATGAATCGAAATTCTTTATATAAATTGTTAACAATCAATGGGCCATCTGTTAACAAATTAAAGCTAACGTTTGCAACACATAGATCCAATAAGAACTCAATTAAATTTCTCGTATTTTGAAATTATTATCTATCGATTTGTTTAACAAAATTAGTCTTCCCAATTAACAGATTAATGACAATTAAACACACACTAAGTGCTATAGTTTCAATGGTTTACGACTGTACTACAAAAATAAGTTTTTTGGTACAAACCTCGACATTTTCGTTTACTACAAAAAAAAATACACTCGCACAATGCACACAGCACTAAACTTCAAAACAGGATCAGATGTTAACCCTATGAAAGCAGTAATGTAAACTGAATTCCTGAATCCTGAATCAGGACTGACCAGGACTATTTCGCCCCCTCTTCTCTACTATTTTTGGATATTTCTCATAGCCCCCTGGTTATTTTTTTGCGAAATATTAGTATCCTATTAACCCTGTTATGAAAGTATTTACAACTCCCTTTTCTTTCCATAAATTATCATTTAACATTATTAGCTAGGCAACATACGTGTTTAGAAAATAAAGAATAAAGAAACAAATCAATATTTATAATTCTAATAGCAATTAGGGTAGTTCTTGAAATAGCCACACCCTAATTTTTGTCTGACAATTGAATAGAGAATGCTAAAGTTATGTGAAATTGTTCTATTCTAAATTCAAATTATTTTTTTAGAATATCAGACTTATTTAGGAAACAATCGATATTTAAATGTTTTTTTTTTAATAACATGTGAAAAATTAAACTGAAACCAACAATAAATGATATATATGTAGAAGTATTTATATACATATATTATATTTTTAAAAGCAATAATTAAACAGTTTTATTTAATGAAATTAACTTCAAGTTACGTATGCAACTCATACAACATATTACTTCATCTTCATCCCTTCCAACCACTCTCTCATTAGGAACAAATTACTAATTTAATAATAATACTAAATATGTTAAAAAATAATGCACATATAGATAAAACACATCCATTAAGAAATTAAGAAAAACAGAGCAGTAACTAAACACAATCAAGTCAGAACAAGATGGTACAAGAACAAAATGAAAACGGAACATTTATTTCTTTGAGACCTATGCCAATAATAATAATAATAATGGATAAATTATAAATGATCAACCATAACACGACCAAAACAATGAGAGTCGCCTCTTCGTCAACCGGATGGTAGCTGGGCAAGGAATGATAAGGAAAAGGCAGAGCTGTTTGCCAGCCATCTAACAAATATGTTTCAGCCTATCCCCTCGGAACTAAATGATGAAGAGGTAAGTGACATACAAAAATTCCTGGAGTCTCTTTACCAAATGTCATCCCCCATTGCTCCCTTTAATGTGACTCAAGTAGAGAGAGAATGTGACCATAAGCAAGGTGAAGAGAAAAAAAACACCAGGATATGATTTGATACGGCGGAGGTTCTGGGGCACCTTCCAGTCATTGGCATTAGGGTGGTCACAATAATCTTTAATGCTATACTTAGATTAGGAATTTTTTCTGCTCAATGGAAGGTGACACAAATAATTCTGATTACTAAGCCTGGAAAACCAACAGATGTGGCGACTTCTTACAGACCCATTAGTCTGCTACCAGTCCTGTCCAAACTGTTCGAAAAACTCATCCTCCGAAGGCTGTAGCCTTGGCTGCTGGATAGTGGACTAATACCAGAACACCAATTTGGATTTCGCGAACGGCATGGTACCGTGGAATAGGTGCATTGCCTGGTTGATGTTATTGGCCGAAGTCTCGAGGAGAAGCGTAACTACTCCGCCGCTTTCCTCAACATTTCAGAAGCGTTTGACAAGGTGTGGCACGAAGGATTGCTGTACAAACTCAAGCAGTGCTTCACCATATTCAATTCGTACCTAACTGGAAGGCATTTCCAGGTCAAGTGCAGGGATGAATTAACATCTTTACACCCCATCCTCTCTGGTGTTCCCCAGGGAAACGTATGTGGACCTCTCCTGTACCTGATCTTCACGGCCGACCTTCCAAGCTCCCAACACGTCACTGTGGCCACATTTGCCGATGACACCGTAGTCATGGCATTACATTAGGACTCTACAGTAGCGTCACAAACACTGCAAAAAAGTTTAGATTCCATCAATTGTTAGCTCAAAAGGTGGAGAATTAGGGCCAATACAACCAAGTCGGTGCAGGTAACATTTAAATACGTGGAAAAAATACATAACAACTAAAATAAAACAGCTGGGCTTGTTAGTAAAAAAGTTGCATTGGCTGATGGGCAGACATTCGTCCACCTCTATTGACAACAAACTGCTTATACAGAAGCTATTATCAAACCCATTTGGAATCCAACTTTGGGGATCCGCCTGCAATACAACAATAGATATTATTCAGAGGTTTCAATCTAAAACGCTCAGATCCATTAGTACACAAGGGTCGGACCTGTCAGGGAAGAAATAGCAAAGTCCAGTATAAAATATCGCCATCGATTGGACGACCATCCGAACCAGCTTGCTGCCGACCTAACAAATACGGAATCCCATCGACGTAGATTGAAACGATTCAAACCACAAGATCTTCCTAATCGCTTTAATGATTTATGAATGTTGCATATATGTATATATGCGAATATGTTTTGTTTTGTTGATCTTTTCTTAATACTTCTCATTTTAGTTATTAGTGGAGTTTGATCGTTGGGCCAATCTCCAATATTTATATAGTTTTCTATTTTTGTTTCCGTTATAACTGGAGCTTATTGCTTACTTTATGTATTCTGTACATAGATTGCTTATAAATAAAATTTAAAAAAAAATGACCAACCATAACAAAGACTATAAATCGTTCGTTCATTAAGAAAAAAAAAGTATATTTGGTCGGATAATATTTATCATATTATTATGATTATAAATAATTAATGTATTAAATTAATGAGGTGTTTGTAATAAATGGCCTAATTATGTAAATTATCTTGTTATCGTTATTTAATCAACTTCATTATTAATTGGATTAGTTAATCAATATTTTAAAAAAATACATTATGATCTGTTAATCTTTTTTTTTTGTAATAATATTAACTATAATTGTTATATAAACAAACAAAAATTAAAAGGAAACATCTTGGATAATTATAATAATAAAACAAATTTACTATTGGAAAGGGCTAATGACCATAGGTTTATGCCTACTACTCAAAATAATAATTATATAATACAAATAACTGTATTTCAATTCATTTGTTCATTTATTAATGAAACAAACTAAAAAAAATAAATCATTATAAAGGTATATAATGTTTAAGGTGACTGGAAAACTGTAAACAAGTAATAACAGAACGGTGACAAAAGGTACTCGATATTCGCAATTCTGTTCTTACTTTCAATGAACCAATTTTAAAATTCTTTATAAGGAAAATTAATGATCAATAATAAGATTTTTTGTAAAATATAACAGAAATGTTAAGAAGTAAACTTTTATTTAATCCAGTAATAACTGGAAAGATGGCGCATCAAGGATTGAAACGAAAATAAATCGTAACAAGTCACGGTCACAATGAGAAAGTGTTCCTGTATTCGAGTTAAGCTCAACAAGAAAAACGATAGTTAACAACAATTGTTAAGAGAACTTTTTTTTGTTACAAGAAAATTTAGTTTTATTAAAAAAAATTGATGACAATAATATTAGTTAGTTTCAACTGTTATTTTTTATTTCTTTTGTATATTTAAATTACATATTCTAAGGAAATTTATTCATTTTGATTGTCTATTTATCTATTGTTTCATAACTATTTTTCCATGTCTTTCATGAATATTTTTGTTAATAACTTATATTCATCAAATAATAACTATTATTCTGTATAGTATTTTAGTTTTGATACGTTTATTGGACATATAATAAGGGTTTACGGCTATAATTGGCTTAAAATAATATATAAAATGTCAACAAATGCAACAGCTTCAATCAGTTCGGTTCTAATAGTCTTGTTTAAACTTCAAATCAAAATAAGTTTCAAATCTAATAAATTAGTACATCAAATTATTATCTTTTTTTCTTCAATTTCGTATGTATTAGTTTCAATTAGTTCGGTTTCAATTTGTCCTGAATATTGACGCACTGTGCAAGGTATAGTCGATCTCATTAATAAGTAATAAAATTATTAAACAATTAATTATAATTTAAATTATCTATTTCGTTCAAGTAGCAAATCATAATTTTATGTAATACATTACGAGCATATTTATGTAAATTGTAAATAAATAAACTACACAATTAATTATAATTTAAATTATCTACATCGTTCAAGTAGCAAATCATAATTTTATGTAATAAATTACAAGCATATTTATGTAAATTGTAAATAAATAAACTACAAAATCATTGAAATTCCTGAATTTCACAGTGATCTGTTAAGCATTACATTCAGAAATTAGTGTTCTAGAATATTCATAGATAATAGAGGTCAAGTAGAAAATAAAACATGTTACTCTTTAATGAGCTCCCAATTAGCGTCATCTAATTAAATTAGGCCTGAAAGTAAAAATAAAATGACTCGTATATATTACTAAATCAAACGGGATTGCGCATATTCCGACGGTCGTATTGTTTTTTTAATGATTTTGCATTTCATCGTTTATCGTCTTCACAGATTAGTTTCTATTTGAACGTAAATATTCAGCTGGATTCTATATAAATGAACGAATCGAATGGATTATGTGCAGATGAAACTAAACTCCCTCAGCATGCGTTATACTCTGCTTCTAATTCTGGGTACGTTATTAAATCAATGAAATTATTACATAATACTTAATAACTATTTGCTATAGGTTTGGCTTATGCCAGTTGCTCGGAAGTTCCGTTGGCTGAAACTCCAAATGGAAAAATTCAAGGAACTTTCAGGACTTCTTACGGAGGTCGTGAGTACACTGAATTCGTCGGAATTCCTTACGCCAAAGCTCCAATTGGAAACCTGAGATTCGAAGTGAGTTAATGGTAAACCATATTTGGATTATGTTAAATTGCATGTCCTTTCAGGAATCTCAACCAGCTGAACCATGGAAAGGTGTATGGATTGCAAACCAATCGACTTCTTGTTTGCAAGTGAGTCACTGGCCTAAACCCGCCGGTGGAAAATCTGCTGGACAAGAAGATTGCTTGCACGTCAACGTTTACGTCCCAAATAAAACCATTTGTCCAAAAGCTAATTTGGATGTTATCGTTCATATCCATGGTGGATGTTTCATGTACGGCGCTGGAAACGCCTACACCGGTCCAAAATATCTCATGGATAAAGATGTCATCTTCGTGACTTTGAACTATCGTCTTGGAGTCTTCGGCTTCCTCAGCACTGGGGATGAGTATTTGCCTGGAAATTTGGGCATGAAAGATCAAGTTTTAGCCCTGAAATGGATCAAGAATAACATCAAATCTTTCGGTGGAAACCCAGATTCCATCACCATCACAGGATTATCAGCTGGAGGTGCTAGTGTCCATTACCACTTGCTCTCTCCTCTATCCAGAAATTTATTCAACAGAGCTATTTCCGTATCCGGAAGCACTTTGAACGCCTGGACTTTACAAGAAAACCCATTGAAACAAGCAAGGAAAATTGGAGAAGCCGTTGGTTGCACCCAAACTTGCAAAAAGGAATTAGTCGAGTGCCTTAAGAGTAGAAACGGAGCGCAAATCAATGAAGCTACTAGAGTTTTGAGAACTTTCGCTTTCAATCCCATGAATCCTCTCGGAGTCGTCGTTGATGGTTATTCTAAGAATCCTTTCTTGCCACAGCAACCTTACGAACTTCTGAAGCAAGGCAAAGTTTATGATGTACCATGGATTGCTTCTGCCACAGCCGATGAAGGCCTTTACCCAGCAGCAGGTAAATTTCTTATTAGAACATGTTGTAATCTTAAGATTATTATAATAATTTTTTTTTAGAATTTGCTGTGTGCGATAAGAACTTCCAGAAAATGAATAATGAATGGAACCAGGTAGCTCCAGACATTTTGCAATACCGTGAAACCGTTCCAGAAGAAATGTTGGACAGCGTTTCGCAAAAAATTAGAAAGTTTTACATGGGTGATAAAGACATTAGCAGACAGAACTTCCATCCTTTGATTCAAGTAATGCGACCCAGATTAATTAATTATTATTTATTTATTCTTTAAAAAATTAAATATTAATCAAATATTTCTTAATTAGATGATTGGTGACCGTCATTTCACCGCTGATATTGAATTATCTGCCAGGTTACATGCCAAGGCCATCAAATCACCAGTTTACTTGTACTACTTCAATCATTACGCTGAAGAGATCGGTACTTTCGCCACTGAATTTACCGGATTAAAGGAGAAATATGGTAAATACTAAAAATACTAAAATAGTCATCATGTTCATGTTACATCATTCTCTAGGTGTATGCCACGGTGATGATGTCATGTTCATTTTCTCCGACGTAAGCAAGTGCACTTTACCAAAAATGACACCTAATGATGAGCAAATGAAGGAGGACCTTATTGGAATTTGGACAAGTTTCGCGAGAACCGGGTATACTTAATTCAATAACATATGTTTTGGAAAACATCTCTCATTTCAATAATACATTTTAGGGTACCAAAGACCAAAGTTCAATGGAAACCTGTAGGTAGAAAGTGCGGAGAACCTATTGATTATCTGTACATCAACGGAGGTTTTACAATGAAGACTGCCGATCAATTAGGCCAAAGGAAATTCTGGGAAAGCCTTCCATTCGCTGAAAGTGCAAACCTGTATAAAGAAAACGCTAAATCCGAGCTGTAAATATTTGCATTAATTGATTACATAATAAATCTCTATTTTTGACATTCAATTTATTTGTTTTAATAATAATTATTAAATTTATTGCAACTCATACCAAAACCAAAACATACACACAAAGACAATAAGTATTTCTATTTTCATTTATTTTATTTTACACTTATTTCTCAATAACAATGACTCTTTTTTACGTAAATGCAATATTGGAAAACATATGGTAATAAGATTTAAATGAAGTAAATACGTGCTGATTGGAAAATTTATTGGTTAAATTGCATTAGGCTTAGTTTGATGCAAGAAATTGCTATTGCGTTCATGTAATAATGTGATAATTATGGCCTAGATTTGTACGGAAAATGAAAATTATTACAAATCAACTTGATCTGCGAAGAATGGGAACATGAGATCTTTCCTAAAATTAATCCATTTTAACCACCTGATAAAATGCATAAAAACATTGATTGTTGTTATTACAAGAAATATATTCTCGCAAACGATAAAATATATATATTTTCACAAAAAAAGCGATGAATAGACTTTAATAAAAGTAATGAGATAATAAGTAAATATATTCTCTTCAATTAATTAAGATTTGTTATTAAGATTGAGAATTTAGTTCTTGCAAAATTATTCCAAATTAAAATTTATATAAGTATAGAATACAAGTAAAGTTTAATTATACGATCAAAGCAGTTCAATATACATATTAGAACGTTCAAATGAATTCGGAGAGCACTTGACATGATTTGCAAATTCAATACTCTCATTAAAAGTTTCGTAATGATTATTTAAATGTACAATTTCAGCTTATTTCTTTTATTTCAGAAGTGTTAATTAATTGATAATATATTCAACAAATATTTTCCACTGGAAGTTTTATAAATGAATGCGTTATCTTCATATAGTTCATTTATTAATATATTTCTTGATACTGAGGTCAATCCTTTAGATATTCGTGCATGCGGAACAATACTTGATTATGTACAACTATGGAACTAGTTCGATGATTTGCATGCTGCGCTTACGTAAACACATTTTCTATAGGAAATGTTTATCATAACAAAAATTGTTAAATGACTTGACCGTTCTATCGAGGCTTATCAATTAAACAGTGATTAAACGACTATTGCCGTGTTTACACAGCGTTATCAAACTTAATATATATCTATATATATTAAGTGGATGATTATTAAGATTCCCAGCAGTTCTGTAGAGTATCTCTAAGTGTAACCATGCGTTATTTGTTATTATTAGTTGGTATGTTATTTTTATTACATTAACAAAAACTAGATTGACATTGTTTTTGTTATAGTATTTGCTTTTGCTAATGGCGATGAATCGCTTTTGGTTAAGATTCCTGATGGTTTAATCCAAGGATATTTGTCTACCTCTTACGAAGGACGTTCGTTCGCCGAATTCCGTGGAATCCCATATGCTAAAGCCCCAATTGGCGATTTGCGTTTCGAGGTAAGCTAATATTATTGAAATTTTTGAATTAGTTAATCAATAGATGTTTTAGGACCCAGTTTCTGTAGAACCATGGGAAGGTAAATGGATTGCAAACCAATCGACGGAATGTACGCAAGTTATGCATTACTACACACCAGAAGGTGGTGCATCCTTGGGACAAGAGGATTGTCTCCACGTCAATGTTTTCGTTCCTTCCAATGAAATAAACTCGAACGCTAATTACGATGTAATCGTTCACATCCACGGAGGAGCTTTCATGTTCGGTGCTGCAGATATGTACGCCGGTCCAAAATACCTGATGGATAAAAAGGTAGTTCTGGTTACCTTAAACTACAGGTTAGGAGTGTTTGGATTCTTGAGCACCGAAGATGAGAATCTTCCTGGCAATATTGGAATGAAGGATCAAGTCATGGCTTTGAAGTGGATTAAGGACAACATTAAATACTTTGGTGGCAATCCTGATTCCATCACAATCACCGGACTTTCAGCCGGAGGAGCCAGTGTTCATTTCCACTTATTATCTCCACTATCTCGAGGATTGTTTTCCAAGGCAATCTCCTCTTCCGGATCTTCCTTGAACGCTTGGACTATGCAAGAACATGCCATTGAAAAGACCAGGATAATTGCAGATGCTGTTGGATGCAATCAAAAATGTACCAAGGAGTTGGTGAAATGTTTGAAAACCAGGAACGCCGGTCAATTGAATGATGCAACAAAACTGTTGAGAAAATTCAAGTTCAATCCGTTTTCACCAATTGGTTTGGTTGTTGATTCTGCCAGCAAAAATCCGTTCTTGCCAAAACATCCTTACGAAATGTTGGTGAAAGGAGAAGTTTACGATGTTCCTTACATGATGTCCGCAACTGTTGACGAAGGATTATATCCTGCTGCTGATTTCTCTAGCGAAACTATTTTAGATAAGATTAACAAAGATTGGAATGAAGTTGCTCCACTTATAATGCATTACTCAGAAGCTGTATCCAAAGAGCAAATGAACGAAGTTTCACAGAAGATCAGGGATTTCTATTTAGGCGATAAAGTGATCAACAAACAAAACTATTACCAACTCATACAAGTATTTCTTTTGGTAAATTTTATGATTATATTTTTTTTTAAATTGTGTTTATATTTATTAGATGCTTGGAGATCGTCTATTCACTGCTGATTTAGATTTGACTGCAAAATTACACTCTAAAGCAATTAAATCGGATTTGTACTTCTACCATTTCAATTGTTCCGCTGAAGAAATTGCTTCCGTGGCTGCTTTATTCAGCGGAAGTTCCGATAAACATGGTCAGTAGTTCGAAAACATGAATTTAGGAAATTTTAATAAAAAACTTCAATTTATTTTAGGTGTTTGTCATGGAGATGACATTATGCTCATATTCTCGGACACCCATTCACCAACTTTACCGAAGATGACGGAGGCTGATGAAAAACTGATGCAAACCATGGTTGGAATTTGGACTAGTTTCGTTCACACAGGGTATGCTACATTTTAAAATATCTAATAAAATTATGCTGTAGTATAAATCCTATCTTAACTTATAAGCAGCAGATATATCTGCCCAAACATTTACCTAACAACAAAGTTTATTACATATATTGTTACTCTGTTGATTCTTAGTTTGATGGTTGCTCTGAACAAACAGTCATTAGTCCTTTTTACAATGAAAGGTCATGTTACATTTATGAATCTTTGATTTTGTATCGCAGAAAGCCAGAATTTGTACCAAATTGGACTCCAGTTAGCAAAAACTCCGACGATGCTTTGAACTACCTCTTCATCCAAGATGGAACCGAGATGAAGAAATCCGAAGACTTCGGTTTCTGGTCCTTATGGCATAGCCTACCCTTCGAGGAAAATGCTAATCTCTTCAAAACGAAGAACGTTAAAACCGAATTGTAAACGATTTTGTTATATTAACAAAAGTAAAGTTTTTATTAAATAAAGAATCTTAGTTAAATCAAAATTACTTCATAGAAAGCAGATTAAAGATAGACCCAAATAAAAATAGGTAATCAACCACATCCTGTTTAAATATTTACATCCATTGTTACATTATTCCAATTTGATAAATTATTTTTTTTGTTGTATGCAAATGTTTCCATCACCGAATTAAATTATTTAAAAAGATTCCAATCTCGTTCGGCTTCCGGTGAATCAAAGTCATTTTCATACGTAACAATATTACTGTTTTTTTTTGTTGGTTTTCCAATTCCACAACGGATTAGAATAGAAATCTTCCATCCATCTCAAATTGTTTTAATATGCAATATGCATCACAATTTTACGAGTACCGTGAACTTTCACATAACCAACAATCGGATGAATTTATAGACAAGGAGAAAACCCATCATTGTGAATCATTTATTAGAAATCCACAAATTATCATTAAATATACACGCAGCATTTACCAAATATAGTGGAACGAAGATTCATAAATTTGGTAACAAACAATGTTCACACGCATTGTTTGCGTTTTTTTTCATGAATAAAATACATTTTTCTATACTGTTAATATTACATTTACATTATTTTTTGCTAAATTTGGTTACTTTTCACTTTAAATATAAAATTTTGAATATTTAGAAAGTGCTATTCAGTAAATCATCATTTTTGCCGAACATTTCTTCTTTTTTTTGCAGTAATTAAAATATTATCGTATTTGTACATAACTGTTTTCTAAATGTAAGGTAATTGTATAGGGATTATCACGATTCAACAATGATGATAAACAATAAAAATGTGATCGTCGAAGATATCATCAGAAGCGTGATTAAATGTGGATTTGAACGAAGCGTAACAATGCTATAGGTAATTAATACAAAAGGCTTTGCAATAAAATAACCTTTCATTTAGAAACTTGAAGATTATTTTGATTTATATACATAATATTTAGTAATAGGTACATTTTATATTACTTAGAAGATATATTTTTTTTAAATAAATAATAATTATATAACTTTTATTTATATATAAAATGTATTTAATTTAGTCATTTACTCGTAAAATTATAAATTTAACTAAAATTTAAATAGTCAACAATGGTCGATAGCCCTTTGGCCAGCTATTTGTTTAAATTTTATGCATTTAGAATTATGTTTTTTTTATTATGATTATTTATAGTTTTTTTATTTGTATTTGTATACTTAATGGTCAAAATTATTTTATATATATCATAAAAAGTATTCATTTGGCAACTGATTAGGCAATTGGAAATCACACATTACTTACAAATTACATCACTATTAGTGATTTCAAAGACTTGCGTAATAATAAAAAAAGATTATCGAAAATGAGAAATATCTGGGAAATAAATTACATCAAAGTTCATCATTTCTAAATAGTTAACCGTAAAAAATACTAATTATTGATTATTAATTAACAACATTTATGAAATTTATTAATCTTAAATTATCCAAATTTAGTTTTAGAAAAAATCATTAATTTGAAAGTCATTGAAATTAATAGATTACAGATTTATTTAAAGTAATAATATAATATAATTTATTGGCCAGTAATAAAAACAAAATATAATTCTAAAAAAAAAACAAAATATAAATCAAACAGCCAGCCTTTGGCCAGCTTTTCTTTATTATTATTAAGAAAAGCTGGCCAAAGGGCTATTGTATATTGGTCAATCAAGAAGATAAAAAAAATCATTACACAAATCTTGGAAATAAAGGTACATCATTATAGGGATAATATTTGTGTTTAGGGTTGATGGATCTCGAGGGATACATAATTTGGAGAGAGGATAAATTGTAGTCTATTGAGATTAATTTAAGGGAAAGGGAGAGGTATCTAACGAGGACTGGAACAATTTTGGTTTTATATTAGAGGAGGTCGTTCGGAGGGTTATGGAGCGGGTTGTTTGGATGGGAGATCCTGGTAAGGATACAAAGGGAGGAACGTTCGGATATGGAGAGACTTTTCAGAACAGGGTTCTGGCATTGGAAGAAAAGGAGGAAACCATTCGAAGATTGGATGGCAGATGGATTTATAGATGGATGTTTTAGATTTGATGGGTATTGCAGAACTTCGGAATGTTAAGGATCGGAAATGACGGGATCTTGTCTTAATTTTGGATTTGAATTCTTTTGAATAGGAGTTAAGGTTGAGTTTTGAATCTAACAGGATTTCTAGGTATTTTATGGAGTGCGACGGGTAGATGGGAAGATTACCAAAGGTAATATGGGGAGAGGGCGATGTAATACGATAGTAGGGAAATAAAAGTTTTGTTTTGGATTTATTTTTAGAAGCTATTTGTTATACCGGAGAATGTTGAGAGGTTCTAAAATACATATTTATGTTCATCTTCCTTATTTTCTAAATTTGAATTCAACTTTTAAAGTAAATTTACAATTAAAAATAAATATATTTAGTTTGTTCTCATCTGAGATTTGTTTATATTCTAAGAAATAGGAAAAAAACTGAACAAAGTACGAAACGAAATTAACATTGGTTGATAGTTTAAAAATTACACATATTCTATTAATTTCATTATGTAAAGATTACATCATTTTTTTAAGATATTTTTACCTTAACAAATGCATACATCTTTTTTTTAAATTTTAGGATAAGAAAATAAATAAATTGCACTTGGGGTTTTTAACATTTTTTAAACAATTTGATTTATTGCAATGACTTTCAAGATAAATGGACATAAAAACGTTAATTTATTTGACAGATTATATAAATAAATTAAAAATACTACTATATACAGTTAACATTAGTTTTGTAACAAAATTTACGTGCATCAACAAATTTAGTATTAAATAACCTTTTCAATTGTCAATTATTTTTTTCATATCATGTATTAACAATGATTTAGCACATTACATTATTTATATCGTTGGTTTCAAATACATTTATATTTTTTAGTAAGATCACATGTGTTTTCAAAGTGATTGGAGAACTAAGAACAAGTAAAAAATAGAATACGAAAATTCTGAGCATGAACTAAAAGATTTAGAAGAAATATTACATGAAATAGCAAACCCAAGAAAAAGGAGAAAGATAGAACCAAGTAAGAGGAGAACAGCTAGAAAATAAAACAGATATTTTCAGGACAACGAAAAACAGAAAATTTTAAAATTAAATTATAAAAATCCAGACCTTTTGAATTCTTCTTTATAGTAACGTATACATCTATTTAAAATATTAATTAGTTTACTATAAAGTTGTTTGATCCAAAAAAATAAAATAAAGACCCTTACAATATTTGCTATTAAACTGTCAATATTCCAAACTATGTAATGTTAAATTAATAATAATAAAATTTAAAAAAATCATGCAATTATTCTATTTTTGTTTCAGTTCTATTTTCTAAAAATAGAAATACATGGTTGGTATTTTCTTAATTTCATTGTTTAGTTTGTTCTGTTTTGTTACTGTTCTCCTTCTTAATGGTTCTATATTCCTATCATGTTTTTTTTCCTGTTCTGCTTATACACACTCTGATTATTCGTTGTTCTGTATTTTCTTGTTCACAGCGAAACGACTTCAAGATAGTTTTAGTTTAGAGAAGGCATAGTTTATAATTTTTGATTAAATAAATGATGTAACTATACTTTAGCTTATTAACAATGCAATAAATAATGATGTTAATCTAGAGTGTTCTTTTAAAACTGATTTTCAGTATTTTTTTTTTAATTTACATGAAATGATTTGAAATGATTATCTAATACAAGTAAGACACCATTGAAGATAGAGTAGTGAGAAACGAGCAATAAAAGGAAGCAAGGAAGTTCAGTTTTGAAAGTAGAAATGCCGGGGCATCGTGTAAGTACGGTAAGAGTGCAGAAATAGATTTATATAACTAAACTTATGGATCCGTGGGGGTGACAGTGCATTGAGCGAATTGCCTCAAAGCTTTCACCTGAACTTAATTAACATTTGACCCGAAGATCGGATCCTTTTGCTGTGGCCGGCAAAAGAATCGCAATTGAATGTACCTAATTCGGTTTCGTGCAGACTCTAATTGCGTTCAGCAACAATTCTTGCTCATCCTAATTTCCATGTCCGTGGTCAAAATCTCGCTATGAACTTTGGCAATCGCCGTGTACGGCCACAATAATGAGGAGTTCTCGCGGCCTTTGTCTTCTGCAAATGCGTGTGAGAGATGTGTCCCTCTCCTCTCCAATCAGTCTCATTCTTTCCTTCTTTCGTTCTTTTCTATGCTGTCTCCGTTCTCGCCGCTTGAGATATGTGTTGTGAAAGGTCGCAGGCTGCACACGGAGAGGATTAGGAAATTTTCGAATGCCGCGAAAGAGATGGAACGGGATGGAATATTGTGTTTAGGTTCATCTAGAGATGATCCAGTGAAGCGCAAGACTTCTCTTTGGCAAAACCGAACCGCGGAGAGCTACCGAATTGAGATTTAACACCTTTCTTACCAGATAGAAGCTATTCTATATATTCTGGCTGAAGCTGGATTCGCGTGTGACCGCTGTTCTGTGAGCGATTTTTGCAATAAAATCTAATTTTTGGATTTTTTTATTAACAGGTGAGATTTACAATTAATAAAATTAATATTTTTTTACTATCCAACATTTTACTAAACATGGAGTTTTGTTTTGTGATAAATTTATCAATTTTTATATAAATGAATGTAGATATTTCTATAATTTACACTTCATTATTAACAAAAATAATTAAATAATAATTTCATTCACAAAAAATCTAATTTCTAAACTTTATTTGTTATAAATTGTACATAAGACTAAACTTCTTTGATACTTTTATCATATTATTTTCATTGTAATAAATTTATCAATTTTTATATAAACGATTTTAGATGTTTGAATAATCTACACTTCATTACTAACAAAAATTAATTGAATTAACTAAAAATCTAATTTTTAAACTATGTTTTTTATAAATAAAAACATAACATTTTACATTAATCAAAATTTCGTTGATATTTTTTCGTCATCTTATTTTTGATGTAATGAATGAATAAATTTTGATGTAAATATTTATTACTAACTGTAATGATTACATAATTAAATTATTCATTAAATAAATTAAACAAATCTGATTTTTAAACACTTTCACCTACTGAAAAACTAACATTTTGCTTTAATCAAAACCTTGTTCTTATTTTCTGACTTGTATTTGCGTTAATTATTTACTTGAATGTTCAAACTACTAATTATTATTAATAATGATTAATTTAATAAATATTTATAAATACAATTTTACTGTATTTTTTTTCATTAAACAAATGCATTTTTAAGCAGATTTTGCTTCATTTCTAATACTAAATTAAACGCATATACATATGATATGTGTACTTTTATGATACAATGTGAAACACTTTAATTTTATTAAAAAAATGTTAATAATTGATGTTTTATTTAATATATTTTAAATTAATTTCAATGGAGAAATATTTTCCTTCATTGTGTATTTACAAAGGAACGAAATGAAAATAAATATATTTATTTGTATGTGTTGAGTTGGAATATAAAGTGGATTCGATAAATTCACCGTTCTCTCTGGTATGCAGAAAATGTCGCCGGCATAAAATGCTGCATGGGAGCAATTTCCTATTTGATTACGTTAATCGATGTCGTGCAGCACTCTTGAAAATTGATATTAGAAATTTATTTTCCATCTGATTGTCACGCGATCCCATTTCCATAAGCCGGATTTAAATTACTCAATTCAAATTTATTCGCCGTTGCCTTAATGAGAGAGACCTCAACATATTTCATTACAATATTAATTATGAACTGTTTCATTGTTTTCAATATTCGCTCTAAATATTAATTATACATCAATTTGAGAAAATTATTAATTACCGAAGAAAATAAATGTATAAAATGTACTTAATTATCATTAATATTTGAGCTAAAAAGGACTCAATATAATTAATTAGGTATAAGATATAAATTTTTTAATAGTTTATTTTTTTCTCAATATAATGATCATTAATTAATTTATAGTTATATTTTCAATTGGATTTATTTAAATTTATTACGTTTTGTTATTAAGTTATTATGGTTTGAAGTTGTATGCAATAAATTTTATTAATTAACTCACAAAGACTTTAATTTATGTTTATCGAAATTACTATTAGTTACTTTAATTAATTATCTAATCATAATTCAATATGTTTACATTAATTACATATATAATTATAGTGGATATCAAAACGAATCTATAAACATTTATTAAAGGTTTGTTGTTTTAATTGATTCAATTCTATTTTCTTTTCACTTCTCACTTTTATATAAACTAGTACAATAGCTTTAACTCTTATTGTTTATATCGAAATATTTCTTTTGATATTAATACTTTAATTTATTATAAAATACGATTCGATTCAGGACTGTTTGAAACCGGAAACATTGGATTGAAAACTTCATAGGAATAGGTTTGTGTACAATCAATATTTTACGTATAAAAAATAATTGTGAGATTACATTTTTTAGAATTTATTTCAATGTTAATTCATAAAGACTTTTATTCATGTATATCGAAATTACTATTAGTTACTTTAATTAATCATCTAGTCATAATTCAATATGTTTACATTAAGATATCAAAAATCATGTGTAAAAAAATGTTAATGGTTTACTGTTTTATTTGATTCAATTCAATTTTCTTTTCTTGAGTAATACCTCGGATATATCGTTTTTGTTTAAGCTAATTTATTGCTTACAACTTATTCAATAGACTTTTCACCTAAGGGCCACAATATTTTTTGGGACTCATAAGAAATTTTGGGACAAACAAAAATATATTTGAATTATAATTAAGATTGTTTTATTATTCAGATTGGTCATAATTGGTGCCTAAATCAACCGTTATTTAGACAAATTAATATTATAATTCTATTTAAATTTAAGACAAAGTTGTACTTTACATTAAGAAACGAAGACTTAATGTTAAATACATTAATATCATACATTTATTAGAAAGACCTATGGTCAATATGGTCAATAGCCTTTACAACAATGGAATTTCATTTATTTTTTCGTTGTATTTGTCTTTCTTCATTCATTTCTATTTTATTGTTTTTTTTTTCATATAATTTTTGCAATATTTATTATTGATTTTACATTTCTATTACACATAAAGTAAATTGAAGTCCATTGAAATTTAACTCACTGTTAATGATGAAACACGTTCCAGCGAAATAATATTTTTTTATTTCATAGTTTTCATTGAGAAGTCTTAACATTAATAAAAATGAACATAATACATTTATTAAGATTGTCAATTGTGAGTAAAACCTTCTAAGAAACAGCTAAGAAATTCGTGATGCGTGATGTGAAAGTGCGTTGAAAATAAATAAGTTAATTATATTTGTACATATTTTTTTGTCCGTCTGTGAATGCAAATTAAGATTAATTACAATATTCAAACTAGCTGACACCTATAACACCTTTAGTTATTAAATTATTCGCAATCCGCGTAATTTTCGTTTGTATGCAAATCTCGACGTTGTCATTGTTATTATTATATTTTTCTTTTTCTTTCCAATAAAGATCGGCGAGTTTCACATGTCGCAAAAATTAATGCACGAGAAGCGAAAGTGACAATAAATCAATATATACACATGACCATTCGGCAGATGTCTCTGGTTTCAGTGACAAAACAATTGAAAAGACTGCAGAGAAGCAGTCTTCGCTCTTCATATTTATTTATGCACATAATGCACGATTCTGATGACTTATGAGACTTTCACACCATAATCGTTCATCCTTTTACGTGATTTATTTATAATTCGCAAAAAAATGTTGTTTCTTACAAAAAAAAATCATAAATTAAATATTTATTTTCTAATTTAATGTTAATACAATATTATTATTTGAATAAATACATAAGAAATACATAAATTATATTGTTTATGTATTTATTATATATTGTTATTATTTTATTTTTTAGATATTTTTGGTATAAAATCTCTGGGCAGAAAGAAGAAAGACCCTTTTCCCAATCTGAACTAACAAATATATAAAATAAATTGGCTCTAATTTTTGAAATTTGATTCTAAAAAAGGAAAAACTACTTTTATGTATAAAAGAAAAGATTGTACTCATTTTTTTACAAATTTATTTTATTGTTAATTAAAATTTAATCAAATTTTTAATTTTTAAATTAGATATATGAATCCGGACTGTTTGAAGCCTTACCATGTGAGGTAAATCGTAAAAGCGATTATACTATATCGATTATAGTGGATCCGGATTGTAGCAAGATGTACAAAAATGAACATAAAATTGTCAATTTTCCTAAGAAATAAGGACAATTGACAATTTCATGTTGATATTTGTAACTGAAATATTTAAGACTTTTGTTGTTCTTAGTGAAAAAGTACTATCTATTATAAAATTTTCAATTACGTGGTTTTATTTTAACATTTATACGCTTATTGTAAACTTAAGGATCATCAATAATATTTTTTTATTACTTTTTTTTATTGGATGTTAATAAAATAGCTAGTTTATTGAGAAAGGATTTTCAAGGCCATGGCTTCTTTCAATGATATTTCGATACTTTAAAAACTATTGCCTAAAATACTATCAAACCCAAAAATGGCCAAAGGGCTATCGACTTCTCAGTTTTTCTGTTCGTTTAAAATAATAATTAAAACAAATCCGAAATTTGAAATAGTAAAAAAAAACCTCATCTACCACTCAATTTTATTATCTTGTAAGGAATTATAACTATTATATAAAGTTATATGTAAATCAAGGTTTTTTTTGTATGTAGAAAGTGATTGAACGAAGAGGTCTCTTGCATCTTCAAAATTATCGAAACGTCTCTTGCATCTGTGAAAATATTGTTTAATACGTGAATTACGTGTTTATTGGAATTCTTTTTAAAAAAATATTAAGATTTTTTTTACAACATCCAATTGGATCATTTGAGTTTCGGATTTTACGAACTTTCTTAGAGGCAATCGCAATTGTAGAGCAGAGGAGCATTATTACACACACGCCTTTTCACCTGCCGCCGTCCGTTGCATCACTTCCATTTCCATTTCG
>JAFMTC010000696.1:539002-563660 GCA_018845635.1 Nicrophorus orbicollis | reverse complement strand
ATATCCCACTGGCTTTTTTTTCCCTCTGCAGTTGACGTGTTTGAATTGAATGCCGCAACGTTTTATGGCACAAATCTCGTGGTTTTCATGCATACATTTGATATTTATATATTTTTTTTTTGTTATTTGGATACATTTTATGTCGAAGACATAAACTTCTTCGAGCAACCGGTCTTCAGGCGTTGCGCAAAGCGTAAATTAAATTCACACTAAAATAACTTTAATTGCTCAAAAATTGCCGTGTTGCAATGCATCTCGTATATTTTTTTGTGTTTGTTTATTAACCAGAACGTGTGATTATTTCTCTTCTTTTTTTTATTCTCTTAACGAAAATTAACAACGGTAATGGCAAATAAATCTATCTTACATTTATAAAAAAAAGTATAAGTTTATTTATTGCATCAATTATACAATAAAATAAGTAATTACGAACATAAATGTACGGAATTAAAAAAATATAAAGGAATCAATCTTATTTATAAAATAATGTATGTAAATATCCTTAATAATTAAAAGAAATATAAAACTACAAAATCATTTTAGTTTAAAGTTAAAGTTTTATAAATAGATGAATCATTAATTAAAGTATATTAGACAATGCAAATAATGACACTAAAATATATGAATATATCAAAAAAGAACATGTTTAAGTATAAATCACTTCTTCTTTTCAAACAATTGCAGTAAAATGTCCAAATTTTAATATTATTTAATTATATAAAATTAATTTTCAATGTCAATTAAAGCTGAAGGTTCATGTTTTAACTGAGATTAAAAGTTAATAAATTAGTCTTACTTTCATGTAAATCTTAGAATCTGCAACTGTTTCTTTCAATGGTTACCTTTATTAATTCCATTAAGATTAAATCACTGTTTTCTTGCATACGGTATGATGCAGATTTTGCATGGAATAAGAGGATTGCAATGTCATTGGCAATGTTTCACTTATTCTGTTTCTTAAAGAAGGTACAATAATCTTCCTTTTGATCCACGGATAGTACGAATATTGAATTCCGCTAAAATATTGGGGACTATTTGAAATTGGACCAAATGACAACTTTACAATTGATATATGTTTGTTACAATACCACACATATTTCGGGTAAAATGCTCCTATTTAAAACCGGACTAATCGAATCAGAGAAGTTTATTTTTAAAGGAATAAAGAAGATATATTGTTTTGAATGATTTTTTTATTATTTTCAATTAAAATTTATTTATTATCCAAATTAAGGTTATTACAAAATCTATGAAATTTGATTTGATATATTTCGTAATTTATTGCATTTTAATAAATTATTAATATTAATTCAATAATTCCATTATAATTTGCATTAAAAAAGTTATGTTTAAGAAAGAATAAATGACATGACACACTTTAAACAGAAATTTGTCCTTAAAATCCTTATCAAAATAATATTTTATTTTCTAGGGAAAGTAGTATTTTCTTAAATATTAAAAATGTTTCACGTTTTCGTTAGTTAATTGTATTATATCATCTGTAAAAAATACGTTATGATTAAGTAAACATTAGCTAATGATTTATCTGTAAAAAAAATATAGATAATATTGACGGATAATTGAAAATGAAATAATATTATGTAATATTTAATTCGTTTCGAAATTGTTTATTTATTATTGATTGAATAATAGCTACTGCAATTAGCGATAATTACAATTTATTACACATCGTTTTGTGTTCTGCGTATAAAAAATCTATTCAAACAATAAATATTTCCATTACAACATAATACATATATAAATAGTTGAGGATGATGCAATTATTATAAATAAATCGAGTGCATACGAGACATTTGCGTTTGGAAAGAAGTTTTGCATGGATTGAGTAATTATTCAATTGCATCTGAAGAAGACAAAAAAGAGAATCGAAGAAAAGAGCGATTTGTTTGTAAAGATTTATCGTGGATTGGATATAAAAAAAGACGGTTTATGATTAATGTAATTAAATGCCAAACGTGTTTTTTTATGTGTGTCTTTTTTGTACATTGTTACTAACATCTCTAATAATACATTTAATACATCATAGTTCAAGAACACGATGCTCCCCATCATTGTTTCAGTATTTTCGTCTTCGAAAAACGATGGGAACATCGCACTGTTTATGTTTGTTGCTTCTCTATTATTTTTTTTTGGCACTTTCTAAAATTTAAGTGGGAAAATGTGGTGGACTTGATTTTGCTGTGAATTCAATTTCACGGCTCAATTATTCATCTTCAATGCAATTGATGTGAACATCTTCATTATTAAATATTAATAAGATATTTTATATATTTTTTTTGATAAAAAACCATTATTGTTAATTGATTTAATTAATAGAAATAAAATTGAAATTTCATGAAGTAATATTAATATACAGAATACATAGGAAAACAGAATTAAATAATATAATTACATAATGTAAAAATATTAATGTATGTGAATTATGTGAATTGTACAATAAATTTAAAAGTTTTGTTTGTTTATATAACGATTTGTTCGGTTAACGATTTCTTTGAACGGATTATGTTCATTAACCGATCATCTACTGCATTTGAAATTAAAAGTATGTAACGTTGTAAATTTAAAATGTATTTGCATGTAGAACAATATGTAGAATAGAATACGTGATAAGAAATAGATAACGAAGAGTTAAGTCCGGCTGACGTGATTAGTGATAGTTTTGTACTATTTTTGATAGTCGAAGACTTCGGGGCTACTGCCCTTCGACTAGGTCTAAAGGGCTAAGTGCTTTACCGTTTTTGTATAACTATAATAATAAATTACAGTTTCTTCTTTACCTATAAAAAGAAGTGGTGCCCATTCTTGAAATCCCGTAACTAGGCTCAGTTACAACCATAGAAAAATGCAACTATTTGTAACAAGATTAGACATGTAAACATGTTTTATTATCAGGAAGCCTTATGTAATTAAGTGTGTAAATATTTGACAAAATATTGAAAATAAATATTTGAAAACGTGTAGTAAAATAAGATATCAAATTACTTAATTATTGCAAAAAAATAAATAAACAGTAAATATTTTAAAACCCACCTAAGAGGTCCCATGTTACTAGGCGAAAAAGCGTACTTTAAGTGAATTAGAATACTTAAAAAACCCACCTTCCAAATTTTATATTAAAATATAATATCAAATTTAGTACATTTAAAAATGTTTAGTTGTTGCTTTTTCTAATGTTAAGTAAAATATAAAAATTATAATTTTACACCATTTTTTGCTCATTAAAAGCATTATTTTATCTATGGAAAATAGTTAAGTTATAGATACAACGAGAATATCAGATTTTATAACACAAATAATAGAGCTATGAATGAAATGGAATGTTTGTCATTCTAAATGGGAAGATGCGTTGTTGCATAACATACAAGTGCAGCTTTCCTACCATATTCGTTTAAGATCCTTTACAATAAATACCATACACGTCAATCTTCAGCGAAGATTTGTAAATACTTCAACCGAATCGGAATCAAACTTGAAACAAGTTATGATAATTGACAAGGTAAACGTTATTTATAGACACTACAAAACAGAGATTTGGTATTTAGAAGAATAGAATAACAAACATAAATTTGCTGTAACAATTCAATTAAAATTTATTCCAAAACTAAACATAATTTGTCATTCAATCTACTACTAACATTTTTCCTTCTATTCACGTATGATGTAATACACCTTTCCTTTCTGCCATTAATATAATCATCGTTATTATCAGTATCGAACAATAAACGCACGTGAAAGGCAAATTGCAAGCCCTTGGTGGATCCGCGTTATGCAAGAAGCGTAATTCTATAAGCGGTTCAATGCATAACTTCTGTTATTAACATGGGAGACCTACTTGATTATCTTTTCCGGAATTGTTCCATCCATATTACACGTTCATAAGTCTATAATCAAAGCATAATTAAGTCATTTTCTATCACAACTTTTACAGAACGAATCCAGTAAATGTGGAATAGAACAACAAGAAGTATGCGAGTTTCATGCGTTTTAAAATAAAAATGAAAGCGAACAGAGATTCCATTCCATTTTTTTTAAAGAGTAATAAATGTTGAAGACAGCAACATTTTCTCATGAAAAAAACGAAAGTTCTGTACCGTACAGAAATGACTTTTGCAACAATCCACGATTTGAATTTACCTAAGAGTATGCAATACAATTCCGTTACAAAGATGCTTTTTCTTTCTTTCTTTTAAATAACAAATGTACTTTTTTTATTAAATATTATAATGTTTATTTACATATATTTCAATAATGTAAAATAAATAAAATAGTTGTTTTTCTACATTATATTACATATTTCTTTATGAATTTAAATATTTTACTAAATGTAGCATAAATTGTAGCGTATAGTTTAGAATATATTATTATTTAGTATATTTATTAATATATTCGTACCAAATCTAATATATAAGTGATATGTTCTTTAAAAGATGTAAACCATTAGCTTACATAAAAAAATATGCTTTTTAGAAAGATTATTTTGTTCAAAAGTAAATATTATATAAAAACCGTTATTTTCTGGTTACTGTACTTAGATTTTGGAAAAAAGTATACAATAAAGTTATATAAGAATTAATTGATTTTGAATTAACGTTATTTATAGTAACTGGAATATAAATCAGAAAGAGGTAATAATACAGTTAATACTACACCATACAATAAATAACTTACATAACAGTTATAGATAGTGAATTATGCATCATCTCCTGCGTTAAAAAACTTTTCCTTGTTATTTTCCCTGGAGTGTATTTCATCCAACGTCCGGGTTATTCTCTTCACTTCGAGTGCGGTGTATATACGTAAACAACGTTATATTGTATCGGATGCAAGAAAGGTCATTTGTTTTAACAATCCAATTAATATTATATAAATATACATACATTTAAGTAAAGACATTCCATTCACGACAGCAGGAAACTTTCGTTTTCGAAGCGTTTGTTCTGTTCTTTCAAAAAAGTATAAATAAATTGCGGAGATGAAAACTCGTAGAGACGATTTGCATTAATTATCGGCTGCAAAGAAAGTGATTAATGCTCGTGCAGGATTATCAGTGGGATTCCTACTTTCATTCTCGTTGATTTATGCAATAAAAATTTGCGGTGAATTATGGAAATAGAAAACCGACAGAGAGATTATGTTGATTAGTTACGTAAGTGGTTATCATTGATTTTCATGAGATCTTGAGATATTCAAGCAACAATTGTTTCCTATTGATTATAGTTTGGTTTTTCAATATTTTATATTTTTTAAGACTTATTTCGAAAATTATTTATTGACCCCTTCGCCCAATTTTTACCAATGAAAATGTTTAAATAAATTACAAAAATGTTATTTAGTTTTTAAAAAAGTTAGTAAAAAGCAAAAAATACGCTGTACAATTTATATGTAGACAATTTTATTATTAATTTAATATTAATGATATCGTATGTTATGTAAGAGTGATCTTCAATTTAATTCATTTATAAATTGAAAGATTTTGGTGATTATTTATAGATATAATGATAATAAACTTTATTTATCTTAAATGAAACCAAAGTGCTATTGACGTAAGTCTTTCCGTCTATTTTAAGGTTATTTAATCATATTTTAGTTAAATTTGTTTAGTATAGTATATTTTATTAAACAAAGATAAATTTTGCTTTCTTGTTATCTTGTTTAATGAGTAATTTTGTAGAAACATTTCGGATTACGTTAAAATCATACCTCGGTTAACGTTACATCTGATAACAAAGCTTTGATATTATATACAATTTCAAATGCTTTTAAAAATAATCCAATTTAAGCCAAATGAAACGTTCCTTTTTTCGAATAAAGTTTATCAAACACGTTTCGTATTACGTATCCCAATTATGCCCATAGTACGTTTACTTATGAAAATGTCTCTTAACGAAGTAATTTTGTTGGAAGACATAATATTCAGGATATTAGGTAATAACTATTATAAAACATTGCTCCTATAATAATCTTCGACCTATTTTTAATTACGTCATACTTTATATAGTAAATAGGCGTTTTATATAATAACTGGATAAAATATAGAATAGTTAAAGTTTCAAGTAATTTAATTATTTTCAAAATTAAACATAGCTATTGAATGAAATATTTGATTAACTAAACTAAAGTATATATATTTTTTGCACCAATCATGTTTTGGATTGGTAAAGTAAATAATTTTCATTTGCATCAATCAAATTCAATTTGAAATATCACGGTATAACTGATAATGAAGCTCGATATAAGGAAGTACGAAATTTAAAGCACCATTGAAAATTTTAAATATTTCTATTTAATACTAATTAAACCGTTTATGGAAAACATTATTGACGGAGTAATGAATTCCCATTTTGTCCATGGTATTTTTAGAATGTTATACTGAACGAAGTAGTTTTCTAGAAGGCATCCTATTTGTTAATCAAGGTATAATTGTTGTTGTCAGTTAGAATAATTATAAAACTTTAAATTCTCAAAAGGACGTTATTTTTTTGCAATAACTGGGTAAAATATAGAATAATTGGTTAAGTTTTAAAATAATATAAATAATACATTAACCATATGATTGTATAAAATCTTGATGTTATAAAACTTAACGGTACTAATAAAATTAACACACCGTTATTTAATGAAATAATTTGAAATTATGTAGACTATTGGTTATACAATTCATAATGGTAATAAACTCATTGACTATAGAAAACGTAGAACATAAATTTATTTATTTGTAAATGAAGATAAAATACTTTTTAACCTGAATTATGTCTCGTTGGAATATTTAAATCTAGTTTTGAAAGCTAATTATGCAATGCATTAATATTGTAAATCAGTGGGTTTCAATCTATGTATATGTAATGTAATAATATAACATTATATTACATAAAATATTGATTTTTAAATGTGTTAGTAAATGTAATTCTGGTTTTTCAACCTATGAAATAAACATTATGTAATGAAATAATATTGTTTCCTGCAGTATGATATATTTATGTAATGAAAATTTCAAAGGGAACAATAAATGTAATGAGGAATGTAGCAAGTTATTAAGATTTGCACTAATTACATTTTGAAGGTGATTTTGGAATGCGATGTTTGCAGCTTTGAAAATAAAAAGTTGTAGAATTTGTTGAATTCGCTCACGGAAATCTGTGAAGAATTCAAATGTGCGTTTTCTTATTCACGTAGAAGACGCGGATGCGAAAACAAATGCGAAGGCCGCTGCGGCAACAGAAGAAGAAGCACTTTCAAATCGTAATTAGTATGTGCGATTTTGTGCGAACGACACAATCTCCTACACATTTCGACAAGAGCTTGTACTGTTTTTTTTTCTTCTAATGTAATGGGAAACCTATGCAAGTTGGGTCTACTTTTACTTCCGCCCGAGCGCCTTCCTCCCAGGGGGGTCGCAGGTCGCAGATGCGGCTCAAACTGTATTAAGGTTAAGACGGGCGGGCGGCGGTTGGTTATGCAAGACGTCGCGTGCTTCGGCGGGATGAAGAGGTTATGGAAATCTGGAGCGGCGGTTTAATTGCATGCAACTTTCACGTGCATTTCGAAGGATCGAAGGAAACGAATTGCTCGTAGGAACAAAGCGAAAAAGAAAAGCAACCGCAGTTTGATAATCGTTCGGGGGAGGTGAAATTAATTCTCATACAGATATTTCGTATCCTCGTAGTCTTCTTGTAACAATAACTAGATATGATCAATTCTGACTGAGCGCAGCTCCAATATAAACTTCCGACAATCCAATCGTAACGTGCAAATATGAAAGTTTCTTTGGATCTTCTTGCTATTATTCTTCGTCTGCATCGACCGTTTGCCAATTTCCTACAGCCACTAAATTATCTCCACATCTTGGAACGCTGTATTCCTTGATTGCAGATACCGCGAATTCTACTTGTTATTTTTATTGCTTTTCTACACATCATCATTACCGATGCGGTTCTTCAGTGCTCGTTTTATTGTTTACATGTTTTTTAAACGATTTTTCCAAACCGCACTTAATGAAACAGTTAATCACATCGCATGTAATCGTTCCAATCCGAGCTTTTACTTTTCTCATTACTTCTATACACTTCTTTAAATGCACCGAAGTTTGTTATTACTTTCGTTTCTAATATTAACAACATATAATCAAATAACTCTACAAACTTTGCTGTTTTTTTTACAATTTTACTTTTTTTAATAGTCAGATAAGTTTTTTTAAAGTATTTTTGTTGCGATTAGAGACTAAGTTAATATTCTATAATTGCTTAATTTTATTTCTTTTTTTGGAGAATTCAATATTGATATAGAAAATATGAAATACATACAATATTTTACTAATTATTATTCAAGAATTAAACTTTTATTTTTTAAATTTAATTAAATACCGAAAGTTTGACATTATTTTCGTTTTTAAATTATATCTGCTTAACGTTATACATTAACGTTTTAATGATAAACATAATATTTATATAATATTTTAATATGTTCTATTCCTAAATTTTCAATTGATAAACAAAATCAATTAATTAATAGCATTTTCTTTTCTGGATTTTTATTGGTTATTATTCTCATTATTTATCCAAACTACTTAAAATATCCCGAAGTTTGAAATTAAACTTTATTTTTAAATTATATCTACCAATTAAGTAAACGTGTTAGTGATAAAAATAACAATTTTTGAGTTTTTATTTCTAAATTTTATATTTATGAAGAAAATAAGCAATTCTGTTTTGGAGTTTTATTGAAGAACAGAGTTTCATTTCTATTCGTTTATTTTTATAACGTTCGTCTTCCTTTAATAGAAACTTGCAGTAAATTGCATTTCGATATGCATCATGACTTCCTAGAACTCATCTCTATTATTATTATATTGTACTCTAAGCGATTCATATTTAGTATAATCAAATACTTAATAAAATAATTTATCTAAAATGACGGTTATTTACTTTCTTAATATAATAAGCTCATACCATTCATTATTTTAATGATATGTAAAAAATAATGTTTATTAATTTATATGTAATTTTTATAAATTTGTGCCAAAGGTCCATCAATTTATGGCTTTACAGACAGGAAAAATAACAAGATATATTTATGCAACAATAATTCATCAAATCTAAAAAAAAAACAACTGTTATATCTATTAAAAAAGGCTATTTACTACGTCCATAGTCCAATATATAAAGTGAATTCTATTTAATTTAGATTATAATATTATATATTAACATTTGAAAAATAATAATAAGAAATTACAAAGCAAATTCATTATTTAACATACCTTTGAGTTATTGAGATAATTTTAGTATTTAGTTTCAAATGCAACGTCTTGTACAGTCAACCCTCCTATAACGCGGTACTCTCAGAACGCGGTTTCCATATAACGCGGAGCTAAAATTGCGATAGCCTTCCTGTAACGCGGTACTCTTACAGCGCGGTTTCCGTTCAACAGCATCCCATAAGTTATTTCCGCGCAGCCTATGAATGACTCTAATAACTAGCCGTCTACGACATCGGTTTCAATCATCTCAAAGCTCTTTCACAGTACATACTGGCATACAGTAGAACTGGCTAGAATTATCAATGATGGAGGTTCATCTGATTCACCTGATCAGATTTTTAACGCTGATGAGACGGCATTATATTGGAAAAAACTATCATCTAGGACCTTCGTTCTGAAAAATCAAAGGCGTGCTCAGTGGTTTAATGATGATTCTACAATTTCACTCCCAGTTACAGAAATAGTAAACATTGCTTCTCGTTTAAGCGATGAAGAATTTGCAGTAAACCATCAGGATGTAAGAGAACTAGTACTCGGTGAAGAAACTTTAAATGTGGAAGAATTGATGGAATTAATTGATGCATCCACCTGAAATGCATTGGTAAACAAATCTCGATTTACAAGATGTGAAAAAGGGCTAAATTTGGCTAAAGAATTAGAACTTCATTCCATTCAAACTGATCGTTCAAATTTTATCACTAAAAATTCCATTCTAATAAACATTTCTAAATATTTATTTTATAACAGTAAACTGTAGACTAATTTCAAAAATATTTATTTATTGCGCACATTAAGTGCAAGTAGCTACAATTGAAGTTGAAACTTTACAAAAAAAGATGTCACTTACTCCAAAATTTACTCCCACCTCAAATATATTGTAGAAAAAAGGTATTAAAGTTGGCTGAAAAATATTTCTATTAGTGTTACAAAATACATTGACAAGTGAACAAGTGCTGGCGTCAACTTGTGCAGGAGATTAGTTAAAACGTGCATTGAAAGAGGTGGAGATCAATTTTGATTCAAAAATTTACTCCCACCTCAAATAGATTGAAGAAAAAAAAAAGTATAAAAGTTGGGTGTAAAATATAATTTGTATTATTGTTACAAAATACATTGACTAGTGATGGCGTCAACCTGTGCAGGAGATTCCTTAAAACGTGCATTGAAAGAGTTGGAGATCAATTTGGAATACATTTCGGATAGTGTCCAAATGTGCTATGAAAATAGGAACGAAGGATTAAGTGAACATTCCAATATCTATGAGAAAACACGTAAAGTTAAAAAAAATATAATATATGAACAAAAGAAATCGACATTTCTTAAAAATAAATACACTTTTAAGAAATGTGATAATTGGTTAAAAAATGTACTACGAACGGATAATTATTTTTGGAATACAATAGCTGCAATACATCCGCAAATAAAAAAAAGTAGAGGGACTTTTGTGAAGATGCTTCTAAATTATTAACAATGTAACTGTCCTAGACACCAAGATTCAACTTGAAGATTGGTTACAGGGTTCTAGAAGATTTGTTAATAATAACATTGCAATATTTGCACAAATCATTGGACGATTTAGAAGATATTACAATTACAATCTGCAAATGAATAAAAATATTGAAAATTATATGTATAAAATTGAAATAACCAGTAAATACGTGAAAAACTGCAAAGAAATACTTACTGGACTATATAGCTTTTATTTAACTATAGTGTGTGAATGTCAGAGAAAATAGTTTTAATTCTATAAATATACCAATTGTTATATAAATTGTGGACGGAAAAACCAATGATCGATAGTCCAGCTTTTCTTATTATTGTTTCGTTTGATTTATATTATGTTTTTTTTACTAGAATTATATTTTGTTTTTATAACTGGGCAATACATTATATAAAATGTAAAATTTTGATTATTTTTCTGGGCAGAAATAACTATGATCTATAGCCCTTTGCAGCATTGGTAAGTGTTTTTTGTAAAGGTATGAACGAAATCGTCAATTCGGCATACGGACGTTTATGGGGGTCATAAAACCAGGTAAATTTTGTAATTGTATAAAGGTTGTATGATGTACCCAAGTTTCCTGAATTTAGGAGAATTATCAAAGTTTTTTTTTCGGCTTATCCCAGGTGTCAATAATAATAAAGAAATATTCAAAATTAACTCCCACCCCAAATATATTGAAGAAAAAAAAGTACTACAGTTGGGTGAAAAATACAATTTCTATTAGTGTTTCAAAATACATTGACAAGTGAACAAGTGCTGGCGTCAACCTGTGCAGGAGATTAGTTAAAACGTGCATTGAAAGAGGTGGAGATCAATTTGGACTAAAAAATGTACTGCCACCTCAAATAGATTAAAGAAAAAAAGTTTAAAAGTTGGGCGAAAAATATAATTTGTATTATTGTTACAAAGTACATTGACTAGTGATGGCGTCAACCTGTGCAGGAGATTCCTTAAAACGTGCATTGAAAGAGTTGGAGATCAATTTGGAATACATTTTGGATAATGTCCAAATGTGCTATGAAAATAGGAACGAAGGATTAAGTGAACATTCCAATATCTATGAGAAAACACGTAAAGTTAAAAAAATAAAATATATGAACAAAAGAAATCGACATTTCTTAGAAATAAATACACTTTTAAGAAATGTGATAATTGGTTAAAAAATGTACTACGAACGGATAATTATTTTTGGAATATAATAGCTGAAATACATTCGCAAATAAAAAAAAAGTTGAACGACTTTTGTGCAGATGCTTCTAAAATTATTAACAATGTAACTGTTCTAGACACCAAGATTCAACTTGAAGATTGGTTACAGGGTTTTAGAAGATTTGTTAATAATAACATTGCAATATTTGCACAAATCATTCGACGATTTAGAAGATATTACAATTACAATCTGCAAATGAATAAAAATATTGAAAATTCTATGGATAATATTGAAATAACCAGTAAATACGTGAAAAACTGCAAAGAAATGCTTACTGGACTATATAGCTTTTATTTAACTATAGTGTGTGAATGTCAGAGAAAATAGTTTTAATTTTATAAATATACTAATTGTTATATAAATTGTGGACGGAAAAACCAATGGTCGATAGCTCAGATTTTCTTATTATTGTTTCGTTTGCAGCAATGGTAAGTGTTTTTTGTAAAGGTATGAACGAAATCGCCAATTCGGCATACGGACGTTTATGGGGGTCATAAAATCAGATAAATTTTGTAATTGTATAAAGGTTGTATGATGTACCCAAGTTTCCTGAATTTAGGAGAATTATCAAACTATTTATTTTCGGCTTATCCCAGGGGCCAATAATAATAATTAAATATTCAGACAAATGTTCATTTCTAGAACCGAATTTGACTGCAAACTACAAAAAAAAAACTGTACAGTCAACCCTCCTATAACGCGGTACTCTTATAGCACGGTTTCCGTTCAACAGCCAAAAAATTCCTATCCATGGAAATCTTATCAAGCAGAAAGCACTTAAAATCTACAAACATTTAAGGAATATTGGGCATTCTTATGCGGTATAGGAGGGTTGACTGTATTATAATTAGAAATTTAATGAAAACTTTATTTTATTTTTGTTAGAATAGTATTAAGTACAACACTTAAGAAGTACGTCTAATAATTGTAGTCAATATATATTACATTACAAATTTCCAACGAATTTAATTATGATTTGCATCATAATTAATTATCTTTGAACAAATGAGATATTTTTAATATATAGCTTTCAATACGAGTGACTACATATTTTCTAAATATTTAAGACATCTGTCAATACGAATAGAAATTTAATTAAAACTTTAGCTTTTCAAAACATATTTGCATATTTGTAATAAGTTTTAAAATTACATTACATTTTCTTAACTGAAATGTTCACAATTAGTGTTTCTATTTAGTGACAATATAAATACTAATAATAAAACTTATTGCAACAAAATGTACAAAAAAAAAACAGAAATACAAATTAAAGCAAATGATTATAGTCCATAAGTCTATGTGCACCCATATATGTATATTTTATATAATTTAACAAATAAAAAAAATCAACTTATCAATGTATAATGTGTTGCCTATACTTATGAAGTTGAAGAAAAATACCAAAATCAATTTTTATTTGAACAAAATAAAAATACATTTTTGTATTCAATTTTTACACAACAAATAAATTATCAGTTTTCTGGGAGTAAGCTTGGTGTTACATGCGATGTTATTTTTTTTGTAATTGAAGGATAAACGTTTTATGGGCAGTGGAACCTTGTTTAAAGACCATAGGTCTCTCCATATTATTGATTTTTTTCATCTTCAGTTGTCATGTTCTGTTCTCTTCTTTCGCTGTTCTTTCTTTATCACTGTTCTGATATTACTTGTTCCGAGTTATCAGGAAACGAATTCCCATGATTTCAGCTCTTCTAATAACTCGTTATGCGAAACGTCGTAATATTTTTTTAATAATTTATTTTGCTTGTTATAGATAAAACTCGTATTAAGAAGTGCTCGGTAAGTTTCCACAGTACATATAATAATTTGTCTACTCAATTACGTGATTTTATTTGTATCAAGATCAATGGAATTTTTATTTGTACGAAATGCACAAAATGTTACGTGGATAATGAGTTTCGAGAAACTTCGATAACAAATATTTACGTTTTTGGAATACTGTTATCAAGTAAAAAGTTTTCTTTTTAATTTTCTGCGAATAAACAGATGAGAGATTATACGTTTATAACAGCGTAATTAATATAATAGTAAACAACTTATTGAATGAACTAAATCTTTAATTAGAACGGATTTCATAGAACGGTTTATTGAATATATATGGAACTTCCCGTATTCTCAAAAACCAACGAGTTTATAATCCTCACAAACCACATATCAGATTTAAGATAGTATTTTCTATAAATGGATACAAATATTGTCTGACGTCGATTACTTAATAGATAAAAAGCAACTACTCAAGTCTGTGATAATTAATTGCAACAATTAGAAATATATATATCAAATATAATAGTTTTATTTCATTCATGTTTATTGTTAAAAAATAACTTTTTAATAATTAATTAACAAAAATGTTACAAAATAATTATAAAAATTGCTTTTTTAATAAGCATAAACTATGATTATAAAATTAAATAGTTTAAAATTAGACTAAAACTATTGAAAAGTTCATTATTCTACTTTTTTTTTTCATTATATACATAATAATTCATATTGATATTCTTTAAAATATATAAATTAATAAATCAATTGGATTCAATAAGAGATTCAAAAGTATTTATTTATATATTTATACAAAAAAAGTTATTTTTTGTTCTTATATTTGATATTATAATTGTATGTAATCGCATAAATTATTACTTCGATTTAATGCATTCATTTAATTGTACGATGATCTTGTTAGAAGCATCCGCAGCTTCGTTTTCAGTATTAGAAAAACATTTTCCCACATCATTTTCCATTTCGGTTAAAGAGATGCCGGCCTGATCAAAGTCTTTCAGAAGCTCCTCCGGGTACACCTTGGTAACATCTTTAACAACAGCCATAAGGTCGTTCAAGCACGATTCACTGTTCTCTTTAATACAAGCATCCAATTGACGATAGTAGCCTTCACGTTTGTTGTAAGCTTTACCCCCAGACGCAGACTGAACCTCATTCAAAAATTCATTGCTTTTGCTTGCAGCATTAGAACGGCAGTCTTTGATGATCTTCTTAACACGATCCAAAGAAGTCGTCAAATCTGATTTAGCAACGTTCACACAATCGGCAACATTTTTACCATTTGCAATACCTTCTTGCTCAGATTTTGCAATCTGCGGTTCAGTAGATTTCTTTAACTCATCTAATTTTTTATTCGATTTATCTTCAGCTGAAGCTGCAGAAGTTTCAATTTTGGTAATTAAAGTTTTTAGATTTTGGGAGCCAGTGACTAAAGCAGTATTTGTTGCATCACGGAATAATTCGATTGAACGTCGCACTTCTTCGGCGTTTTGTGGATAAGCAAATGCACTCTAGAAATGATTATTTTAGAAGAATATTTTAATTAAAATAATTACTTACTGCTGCCAAAAGCACAAAAATAGTGATTGTTTGTAATAGCATCATGATTGAATTTGCACTGATCATTTGATGGAGAAGAAATTGTTTATATACCGAATATATAACCGGTTATTTATTATTGGAAATTTACTTATAACTCATGGAATTCTGGAAATTCTAAAGAATATTTTAATAGCTTATTGTTGAATATTAATGGTTTTTTCTCACGAAAACATCATTATTATATGATAAACAGTAAACTGATGTAAATTATAGACTTTATTAAAATATTCAATTTTTATCCAAAAAATATCTTAAAAACAATAAGTTATTAAAGTATACTTTGCAATTAACTTTTAAAGAAAAAGTAATATTCGCAAATCTTTTTAAACTAACATGAACGTATTTTCCGACAAAAAAATAGAACATTTTCATGTTACAGCATCATTATTTTACAATAAAATATTGAGATTTATTTTGAACATCATCTATAATAATATAAAAACATCTAATAGCTTACTTTTATCAATTTAGATGAAGTAACTAATTTAACTAACATAATTGATTGAAATTAAGGCCAATAAAATAAATCTTATTTTACAGGGCAGAAAGAGCTATTCAATAGCCTTTTGCAGTAAAAGAATTTATTTTTCTTTTCTTTGTATTTCTTCATTTTTATTGTTTGTGTCTATGTGAGTTTATTTAAATATTTTAATTGACTATTCAATTAGTAATGAAAATGCTTTACTAAATTCACCTTTCATAATATTACTATTACTCTAATAGTTACAAACGTTGTAAGTGGAAACGTATACTAATCTAATATTGTATTAAAAAACAATAACTGACATTAATTATTATAATAGAAGATACTGGGAATACAGGAAACGGAAATGCATAGGATTAATATAAATAGGTGAAAATTGATTTAAATTACCACTTATTATTACATATTGTATCATATTTTAATAAAACAGCTAACTATAAACAAACTAAAGTTGTTTTGATATATAATAAATCATTGCTTTGCGGATTGGATGCACTGGGACATTTTCATTAAGATATTTTCTATCAATTCGGAAGCTTCATCATCAAATTTGTCAAAGCACTTTTCAATGATTCTCTGGATATCGCTCTCAGAATATATGATTTGATCGAAGCGTTCTTGAATTTCTTTCAAGTATAGTTTATAATCATCGTCAACAAGATTTAAAAGATTGTTTAAGCAGTGTTGGCTCTTCTGCTTAAAGCATACGTAGAGTCGATTCAAATAACCATTGCGAATGTAGAAGGCTTCTCTTTCTGAAGAAATCAGAATTTCAAATACAAGCTTAATATATGTAAAACCTGCATCAAGAGCGCAGTTCTCAACGGTGCTGTTTAAATGATCATATAAAATGGGTAGTTCTTCTCTTGCAACTTTAGTGCATTCAGAAACATCGATTCCTTTAAGGTTGGCTACTTCTTCGGACATATTGATTTTGTTGTAGGCCAAATCAATTATTTCATCAACTCGTTCAGGATAACTATATTCATCTGTAGTAGTAGAATTTTCGATATTATCTAATGAACCTATCAGATCATCGATTCCATCATCAATTGCATCGATTGATTCATCGTAAAACAAATTAATTGCTCGTCTTACATCTTCAAAATTTTTGGTGTAAAAGGGAATGCCCTAAAGTTATAAATATTTATAGGATTAGTTAGTTTTATAATACATTTATGAATTACTTACTTGGCAGACCACCAAAGCCCCGAGAACAATTACTACTTTTAATAACATTGTTGTTAGAAAAGTACTGATTCCATAAGCAACTAGCTGCAGTTTATATAGTATGTATCCACTTCAAAACAAATTTAACATGCAAAATTATACGTTTTCAATATTAAAAAACAATTATTAATAGTGATTACTATTAAAAAAATGAGAAACCATTTATTGGAAATTCTTTAGTTATAAACAAATAGACTTATTATTTCAAATGAAATTGATACATTATGTATTTTATTATTTTTAATGTAAAGAAATTAGCTAAAGCAAAGATTTATAAAAGAAGTATTATATATCATTATTTTCCGGATTTGATGCATTCGGACATTTTCATATTGTATTCATTTGGAAGCTCATTCTCAATGTTTTGAAAACACTTAACCATCTCATTTTCGATAGCATTTATAGAGTTTAGGGTTTGATCGAATTGTTTTTGAAGATTTTCCGGGTATACTTTAATATCATCTTTAACTGCAGCAAAAATATCATTCAATAATGTTTCATTCTTTTGCTCAAAGTATCTACGTAATTCAGTATAATAAAAATGTCGTCTATAGTAAGCTTCTCTTCCAGTACTTTCCATGGTTTCATTTACAAGTACATTAACTTCGTGACGATTATTAGAGCCGCAATCCTTAATCATTTTGTTGAAACGTTCTAATAACTTTGGAAGTTCATCACTTGTAGTTTTAGTGCATTCAGAAATATCTACTACTTTCCGCTTAGCTTCTTCTTGGGTTTCATTGATTTGCTTATAAGCCATCTGTACAGTTTCGTTTACTAGTTTATGACCTTTCTCTTCAGCTGCGGCGGAGGAATCATTGATTTCTCCTATAACAACATTTAGTTTTTCGAATCCTTTTCTTATTTCAGCTATTGATAAATCACGAAACAAATCAATTGTTTGTCTTACTTCTTCCGCGTTTCGAGGGGTTAAAGTAGTGCCCTAAATGAAAAAATAATAATAATTTAACATTTTTTAATTAAATTAATTAATTTATTACTTACTTGACAGGCAACTAAAGCTCCAAGAACAATTACAGCTTTGAATAACATGATTATTATAAATGTAGTGATTTATTTCCAACTAGCTGGATTTTTATATAGCATGAAACCAGAATTCTTAGAACGTTCCCACTACCATAATGCATTAATTATTATTCTAGTAGTTACAAGGAAAACTGGTAGTTGAATATAATAAATTAACAATAAATGTAATTTATAACTTTATCTTTTTATGTTATTAAACAAAGAATTTTTTAAGTTCTTTCGAATAGACTTTAATATTTTCATGAACAACAACTAAAATATTATTCAAACATGATTTTGTAAAAACATTGCATTTGTAATAAGTTTCGCTTTAAGAAGTATCCAGAATCTCGTTTACTACTACATTTCTTTCTTTACGAGTGTTAGATCCAAAATTCTTGACTTTTTTTAGTAAGATTTGCCAATAAAATTGCTAGATATGTCTTACATTTTGAGCGCATTAAATCATTAAACATTGATATTTGAGAGATCAATCTTTTTCTTCACCAAAGTCATAGATTCATCCATTTTTTTAAGTCCTTTCTCTTCAGCTGCAATGGAAAAATTTTCGATTTTAACAACTAAACGTTTCAGTTTTTAGGGACCTGGGATCATTGCATAATTATTGATATTGAATATTAAATGCAATTAATAAAATTGATAATTATTTTAAAATACAGCGGGAAAACAGCTAATGGAATATCTTCGGATATAAATAAATAGATGAGGATTAATGCAATTTATATATTTATTAATTCATAGTCTTATTTTTAGAAATTATAACCTTCTTGATCTGATACATTCTGACATTTCGATGACAATATTTTTTGTTAATTTGGTAGCTTCATCGTCAATGTTGTTAAAACGTTTATCCATATTTTTTTCGATGTTATTTAACGACACTGTAGTTTGATCGAAGCGTTTTTTAAGTTCTTTCGGATAGACTTTAATATCTTCATCAACTAAAGCCAAAATATTGTTCAAACATGATTCGTTCTCTTGTTTCATGCAAGCATTCATTTGACGATAGAAACCTTCACGTTTGTAATAAGCTTCGCTTCCAGAAGTATCCAGTACCTCGTTTACAACTCCAATACTTTCCTTACGAGTGTTAGATCCACAATTCTTGGCTTCCTTAGTGAGATGAGTCAATAAAGCTGCAAGATTTACTCTCGCATTTTGAGCGCATGCAGAAACATCACATCCCTCATTGACAACTTCTTCAATCTTTTTATCGGCCAAAGTAATATATTTATCTATTTGTTCAAGTCCTTTAACTTCAGCTGCAGCAGAAGAAATATCGATTTCGACAATTAAACGATTCAAGTTTTGGGATCCTGAGATCAATGCTTCATTTGCTTCGTCTCGGAAAAGGTTTATAGCCTGCCTTACTTCTTCTACATTTTGGATATATGTAGGTGCACCCTAGAAATTTAAGATTTATACTAATATATACATTTATGGGTGAGATACTTATAACAAATAACCCTTTATAACAGTATTTTCTGTTATAATAGAATAATAATTATTATTTAAATAATATACTTATTAAATCTCAATAAATTAAAACTTACTTGGCACAAAACTAAAGCCGAGAGAACAATAAATGCCTTCGAAAACATGTCTGCAGATGTACTAATTTAATACCAATTAGGTGTAGCTTTATATAGTGGAGTGTTTTACTGTTATCATCAGTCGTTGCTCAAAAACTAGTTCGATTTTATTAATTTAGGAAAAGCGATAACTTTTTTCTTTAAAAACAAGTTATTCATGTTTCTCAAATTAATATAATCCATTCAATATTATAGATATAATTGTAATTAGTTAGTAATTATAAATATCTTTGGTATTTTACATGACTTACAAGGCGAAATTATCTTTTAAACAAACATATTTGTGTTTCAAAAGATATTTTTTTGTTTAAGTGAAAATATATAACTACTAATACATCGTTTGAATTAAAGCTAAAGAACAATTTAAATTATGCATAAAAATGTAAATGCACATTATTTAATTATTTGTATAAATTAATGAAATGAAAGTATTAATTATACAATTATATATGCTGAGGTTGGTTATTAAAATGGGGTTGATTGTCACAATTCTCAATAGGCTAATTATCCTATCTAATCATTGAACCCATTTGTAAATACTATTAATTTGGTCACTCAAATCTATTTATATTTTTCAATCTTATATTTGACAATCAACCCAAAACTGGAGGTCAATGTATTCCTAGTTTATACAAAATAATTATTAAAATTAATAATTGTTTTGTTCTTAATCTACGATGTTTACAATACGACCCAAATACAAGTATTTCGAATGGGGGTGATCAAGATTTAATAAGTTCAATGAAACTTTAAAAGTAGAATATTTGTGACAACCAGCCCAGGTTCACTTCCTCTATTAGTTTAGAACTATATATTATATACAAGTCAAAATAAAGGTAGATATTTATTATATATTTATTGTTATCAATAACTTTTGTTATAAAACCTAATTATTAAAGATATAATTTGCACACTAGATAATAATTTTAGGATTCTCTAGTAATTTGAAATAAATTATGATTAATTTAAAATATTAGAGCTAAAAGACTTACAATCTTATTAAAAATGACAAATCATGAAGGTTAATTATGTTACGTTATGCCAATTTCATATTTTGTTTGATACATTCAGATAAATTATGTATTATCTTTTTTGCATCAATTGACGCCTTACCATCCGTATTTGCAATGCATTTTCCTAAATCAGTTTTAACATCCTCTAAATTAGTTGAAGTTAGATTGAGGCGCATCGAAACCTCTTTAGGGTACACTTCCACATTTTCATTGATTGCTGTTAAAAGTTCTTGTAAACAAGTTTCGTTTTTGTATTTAATGCAAGCATCCATATTTTGACCATAATTATTAATAATAAGGTCAATATCAATTGACAAAATATTTAAAATATCATTTATAATGTCAGTTTCATGACGAGCATTTGCCCCGCAGTTGTTGACAAGCTTACTGAGATGATTTAAGAGACTTGAAAGATCACCTCTGGCTTCATGCACACATTTAATAACATAAACACCTTTTTCTTCTTCAAGGTCAATCTGTTTGTTTGCTAATGCCAATGACTCATTATTTTTTATAAAACCTATTTCTGTAAGTGCAAACGATAATATTTCAATTTCAGCAATTAAAGCCGTCAGCTGTTGAGATCCTTCCTCTAGTGCAGTACTTGATGCATTACGAAATAGATCGATCGCTTGACGCACTTCGTTAGCATTCTGTGATTGAGTGAATCCATCCTAAAAACGGTTAATTTATATGAATAAATTTAAGAAATTAATTGAAAACTCACTTGACAATAAACTACAACTACAATAACAAGTATACTTTGTCGTTGCATGATTCTTAATAACGTACTGATCATTCAATATTCAAGAGAAGCTTTTATACTGAAGACACATCCGGTTGCGTTTTTTTTTAAATCCAAGTATTAGTAATTCGTTTCTTCGATTGCTAAAGTTATATTAAGTTCCAATCAATTAACTTACCTTATTATAGATTTTTTTGTACATTGACGCACATCTTCAAGTAAGGAAATTAACTCAAGGTCTTTTGATAGTAATCATTTAAAATATGTAATATTCAGATGGATTATTAATTATGAAATAAATAGCTAATTAATTTGTACTACTGATAAAAGTAAAAATGAATATTTTGCCCAATTTGGCACAATAAAGATATTGAGATAATTGAAAAACATTTACTAAATGTATTCTCCAATAAATTATTGAGAGTATACTGTAAATGAAATATGAATGAACTTGAAATATTAATAAAATATGTTGATTTATGAAATGAAAATAATAATGTTCATTCATTTTTAAATATAAACAATAATGGAAATTCCAAGTAGAAGATATTCTCAGGAAATAATTATTTGTAATTGTTGCAATTTGTGGTTTTGTTTTCTCCAATTATTTAAATCGAGATTAATATAAAATATGATGTTCCATGAGGATGGAAAATAAATAATATAGTAATTTGGTGAATATTGGATAAATAAAACATTATAATTTGGTACATATTTAAGATTTATTCTATATTAAACCATTTGTAACTTATGCAATGGCTTTGATGCATTCAGACATATCAATGACTACTTTTTCAGTTGAATCGGAAGCTTCAAAATAGACGTTGTTGATGCATTTATGCATATCTTTTTCAATATCTCCCAAAGAACTTGCGGCTTGGTCGAAGCGTTCCAGAAGTTCCTTAGGGAATACTTCAGTATCTTCTTTAACAAGAGACAAAACTATGTTCAAGCATTCATCGTCGTTATGTTTGATGCAAGCGTCCAATTGGCGGTAATAACCGTCGCGCTTGTAGTATGCTTCGCTTCCAGCATCATTAAGGGTTTGTTGGACAAGTCCATTACTTCCATGACGGGCATCAAAACCGCAGTCCATAACCATTTGGTGAAAACGTTTTAATAAAATTGGAAGTTTTTCCCTTGCAGCATCAATGCATACGTAAGCATCGATTCCTTCTTGGTTAGCTTCTTGTTCGGATAAGTTGATTTGCCTATATGCCAATAGGCTTGTTTCATGAACCAATTCATGTCCTTTCTCCTCAGCTGCGACAGACGAAACTTCGATTTCACCAACCAAAGGTCCCAGTTTGCTGGAGCCTTGGGTTATTGCAGCGTTTGATGCTTCACGGAATGAATCGATCGCTTGTCTTACTTCTTCCGCATTTTGGGGGTAGAAAGCAGCGCCCTGAATTTACAAATATTAATCATTTTTATATTTTTTAAATGAATTGGGTACTTACTTGGCAGGCAACTATAGCTCCTAGAACAATTACAGCTTTGAATAACATGGTTGTTAGAAGTGTACTGATTTAATAACTAACCGGCTGCTGGTTATATAGCATGGAACTAGTACTGTTCAGCACGTTTCCTAGATCTTAAAAATCCAAATTCGTTCCGACTAATCAATAAAATCGAAATATTATATCAGATTATAGATAATACAGTTTATCAATAAATGCAAATAGTGCAAGTACTTTGAGACGCAATTAGTAGATTTTTATTTTTAATTTTCAACGATTAGTAAATTTGTTTAATTCTTTAATATATGATTTTTTAAATTATTGAATTTAATTACTATTTTTAGTTATCAAAATAAACTTAAAATAGTAAGTTATATAGGAATAATTTGATGAAACTATTTATTAACTAATCTATGTACATTTTCAGTTACAACATAAAAAAATGAAAAGAAACTTGAAAAAATATTTGTAATTAGCACATTTTTATTTATGAAGAGAAATATATTTTCAGGCAGAAATATATTTGGGTCGCCCCAAATTGTATCAAAACGATGTTTAAATAATATAATTTTATTTAATAACACTTGTCATAATTTGTAAATATCTCAAGTAGAATATTTTACAATTAAATATTTTTTTAATTCCTAAGAGAGTATGTGAAATAAATACATTTTTAAATGTATATAATTAATTATTTTTTTAGTCACATCATTAATTAAATCAAAATTTATTTGAAAAAAGTAATATACGAATAATTTCATGCAATAAATTGTTCTTTAGTAACGTATGCAAATCTTCAGTTATGGCAGTAATTAAATGAAAACAAATTTGAAAATAGTTTTTTCAAGTCTACGGATAATATTTTTTTAAATCTACATTTTTACTTAGAAATCAGAATTGTTATTCAATTTAAGAAGCTTTTGTTTTAACTTATTAATTTCACTGTATGAAAATCTTCATTCAGGACATAAATTCAATGAAAAGTGTAACTTGATTTTTTTAATTATATTATGTTTAGTTTGGTTAATAGATGTAATTGTTTCTATTTAAATATTATGTAATATGTGAATTTGTTAATGAACGTTGTTAATAAAACACTGTAAAAGCAAATTGAAACAATAAGAAATAGCTTTATTTGAGTTGAATATGATAATATTTAATTAATTTACTTTTATTCAACAATAATTATTCTCATTGATTGCAATATCAACTATGAGAATATAATAGAAAGATAAGTGCAGAATGACTTCGATCTTTAGCCCTTTGGGCCAATAAATATGTTAAAATAATAGAAATACAAAGGAAAAGAAAATATAATGCTACTGCTGTAAACTAGCTGATACCATAAACTACATTAAGTGATTATTAAATTCATTAATTAATAATGGAAGTATTATTAGACGCATTTTAAATCTAAGACATTAAGAGAAACACATTTATTTTGTATAGAAATATATGATCTTCTAAAAAAAGTAAAGTATATTGAATGAAATCAATGAACTTTGAATTCCTAGCATCCAAAACACAACTTATGTAATAATCATCATTCTGATTAAAAAAAAAATACTATAGGAAATTTGGTAAATAATAGATAAATAAAATATTATATTTTTTGTGCATATTTAAGATATATTTATTTTATATGAAACCATATGTAAATTATGCAATGGCTTTGATGCATTCAGACATATCAATGACAA
>JAFMTC010000696.1:459498-531675 GCA_018845635.1 Nicrophorus orbicollis | reverse complement strand
GCTGAATCAATGCAATGGTCAATTTTGACATCTTCTCCTTCGTAAAATTTATTTGTTATATTGATACGTTTATATGCTAATTTCATATAAGTGTAAACTGTCTCGTGACCCCTCTGTTCGGCTATACATACATACATAGCTTCCTTTGATGAATCAGTGTCAATGCAATCAACGCAGTTGTACATACTATTCTTGATATTACCAAGAGTTATTTCCGTTTCATACATATACCTCTTCAAGTTGCGAGGTAAATCCTAAATTTCTTTGTTAACATCTGTCAAGAGATCTTCAAGGCACAAGTCATTATTGATTTCCAAGCAACCGTCCTTTTGTCCAATATAGGAATTAGGTTTGCTCTCATCTTCATAGCCAGACGCCTCCAAAACATAGTCTGCTGTTCTCATGTCGAGAGTCTCTACTGCAACATTTGATAATAAGGTTGTAGCGTTCTCTAATATCATGAAGTTTGTCTTTGGCTGAATCAATGCAATGGTCAATTTTGACATCTTCTCCTTCGTAAAATTTATTTGTTATATTGATACGTTTATATGCTAATTTCATATAAGCGTCAACTGTCTCGTAACCCCTCTGTTTGGCCATACATACATAGCTTCCTTTGATGTAACAGTGTCAATGCAATCAACGCAGTTGTACATACTATTCTTGATATTACCAAGAGTTATTTCGGTTTCATACATATACCTCTTCAAGTTGCGAGGTAAATCCAAAATTTCTTTGTTAACATCTGTTAAGAGATCTTCAAGGCACAAGTCATTATTGATTTCCAAGCAACCGTCCTTTTGTACAATATAGGAATTAGGTTTGCTCTCATCTTCATAGCCAGACGCCTCCAAAACATAGTCTGCTGTTCTCATGTCGAGAGTCTCTACTGCAACATTTGATAATAAGGTTGTAGCGTTCTCTAATATCATGAAGTTTGTCTTTGGCTGAATCAATGCAATGGCAAATTTTGACATCTTCTCCTTCGTAAAATGCATTTGTTATATTGATATGTTCATATGCTAATTTCATATAAGAATCGACTGTCTCGTGATCCCTCTGTTCGGCTTGATGATACAATAAATATAGCAAGGTGGTTTGTCAATTTACCGGATAACTTTTCGTTCTCATGGTTCGATGCAATGCGGATTGTGCGGATTACCGTTTTTAATTCTTCCAGCGTTAATTTTCGTTTAGGATTCACACTGGATTGGGTATTGTTTTCTGTGGTGGTTTCTTCGTAGACATTATTATTGACATTGTTGTTGACATTAACAATTTCTGTGACTTCTTCGTATTTTGCGCCCTAAAAATAGTAATTTAAAAGTTGATTTAAATAAAAATTATACATATTATAACTTACTTAACTTACATGGCAAACAACTAAAATGGTCAGAAACAGTATAGATTTTGAGAACATCATCATGGTAAATTGCAAAGTGATTTGATGTCAATATGTGATGTGATGTGATTTAGGTTTTCAATATATTTTTATATTAAATTCAGAAAAAGTTAAGAACGAAATTGTAGATATTTTTAGAAACTAAAAAAATAAACTAGCATTAAGAAAAAAGCAATATCACACAGTTTGCAATAGACTAAGAAACATTTCTATTTGAAAACTTTTAGCTCTTCTCTGAAATCCTAGTTAAATTTGATATATTTACTTAATTTGCTAATTGGCTTTGGATTTACAAGAACTAAACAAATATACTACGATTATGAAATATATGAAATATCCCATAGTCATTTTGATACATTTATTTCTTTTATAGTATTACACAATTATAGACAAAATATTTACATTTTCTAGATTTAAAAGAACTAAAAAATTAAAGTCTCACGATTTGGTATAAACTAAGAAACATGTTTAATTAAACTTTTATGCTCTGAAATCCAAAATAATTTTGATTAACTGATTGAATTTATTATAACAGGAAGTTTTTATTTTACAATTGTCTGAAGTAATATTAATAATTTAATTCCTCAAAATATTGGATATTTTCAATTGTCTTTACTAACATTTATTATACAATAATTTATTTATATAAAGTTAATGAATAGGGTTGTTATTGCCTCAAAATATTATTTTAATTAGTCTAAAGATATAATAGTCCACGTCAATTAATTACCAAGAATGATAATTATTATATTCTTTTTTGTATTTAAATTCATGCCTTTGTTTGTAAAATAATTTAGATTAGATTAGTAATATAAAATGTATACATTATTTATCTATACTCTAGCTCAACAATCACATGTTGCAAAAATATGTGATACAATTATGTGAATCAGAAAAAAAAAACATTTTTCATTGTAAATTTGAAATGTGAAAATATAAAAGCTTAAAATTAAACTATGATTCAAATATGAACCAATTTTATAGAGAATCAAATAGTTTTATGAGTAATTGACTTTATTGCTGTATTTTTAGTTATTGATATATTTCTTGGTCCAAATTGGACAGAAAAGTGAAGAAAAGTGTTTTCCACAATAGCCAATTATTTTAAAGAAAACATAAACATTAAAAGAAAATTATAAACAAAGTTCATACTAAAACGTAACATTAAATTAGAATTATAAATTAATAAATTTGGAAGCAGATCTTGACTAATCCAAATAGCTTTCCAGTAATTACAAATAGTTTTGCAGTAATTGTTTTAATATAATTTATAAAATGTATTGGGCCCAATACCTTTATCCCATATAATTAGTAGTAATATGTATGGTCTGTAATATTGTTATAAGTTTAAGAAAATCACATTATAATGGAAATGGGAAGCAAGGCAGAGAGAAGTTAATAAATATTCTCAATATTAATCAATTTAGCAAAAATTAGGTATCATTAAGTGAGTTATAAGATAATATTATAATATTTCTAAGTTTGAAATTGTGTAAACTTTCTTTATCAGTTAGCATAAAAGCATTAAACTAGGTATAAATGTATATATGAATTATTAAATTTATAATGTTCAAGTTAAAATTAAGCATTATACTATAATTTTAGTCATCTTAAAAGAAAGGTTTACATGATTGCATTCATTTATATATCAAGAAACGGATTTATTATTACATATAAATAATAGTTAATAAATGATAGAAATAGTATTTCCATTCGATAATCATTTAATGAGTATATGATGAATCATCTTGGATTCAATGCAAATATTCATATCGTTTAACAGTTCTTCAATTATTGGAGAAGCACTAAGAACAATATTTAGAGTGCAATTATTCATACTGCTTTCGTAAATATGTGCAGTTTTTTCAGCAGAATCGAAGCGTTCCTGGTACATCTGAAGATATCCATTAGTTTCTTGGGTAACTTCAATGTAAAGATCGTTCAAACAGCTTTCATTTCCATCAGAAATACAATCATCCAATTGACTTTTGTAATAAGCTAATTTCTTGGAAACTTCGGAGCCGGAATCTTCAAACAACTGTAATTGTATTCTATCCAGTTTTTTATAACCTTTCTGTAGACAATTATCAATATCTTCTTGAAGATTAGGCCAATATTCAAAAAGTTCTTCATTTGCTTCCAAAATGCAATCAGAAACATCATATCCTTCCTCAGTAGCTTCGTATTCCAATGTTTTTATTTGATTGGCCGCTTCCTTCATGATTTTTTTGATTTTGAATATTCCTTCAAATTTTGTTCCGACCACAGATATTTGAACATTAGATGTCAAAGCAATTTGTTTTGTATATATAGAGCTCGAACTTTATCTGTTTCTTCTTTAAACAACTGGAACGTCTGTTTAACTTCTTTAGCATTTTGGGATAGAACCAAAGCACCCTAGATTTTAGAAATGTTAAAAAATATAGGATAAATGATAAATGATTAACTTACTTGGCAACAAATTAAAGCCACGAAAACTATAATTGGTTTTAGTAACATGATGATTAAAAGTTTGTTTGCGTATGATTCTATGACCAACTCAATGGAGATTATATAGGAAATTTTGTATTTTTTACTCATTTAATCATTTAAGATAATAAGATATTAATTTTATAAATATAAAAAATATTAATTTTTTACTAATAACTTCGATGTTATCATTTTTCAGTATTTTTGTTAAACTATTGTTTTGCTTGAATTGAATGATTTGTATCATTTATAATTCAGTAAATGTATTAAAAGTAATGATTGCATTCTAGATATATTTTAATAATATTCTCTAGAGCTATAAATTTCAAACACTTTCATCATTATGTCAAATCTTCGTTATTATTTTATTTTGGTGATTTTATATTAACGAATGGCTGTTATTTGTTAGCATTAGATTGGGACTTTAGGGCAGGAAACCAATTGGAAATAATTGTGGCTAATTAATGAGTTTGAAATAAAATATGTTGATAATATTTTTTTAAGCTTTAAACTATAGAAACTTCATTATCATTGGAAACATTAACCGATGTATACCTGTATATATTACTTCTTAAATGTATAATGCTGAGCTTATAATTAAGCATAAGATTCAAATTTGAATCATCTTAATAAAAACGGTTTACATGATTGGATTCATTTATTTATCAAGAAACGGATTTATTATTACATATAATTAATAGTTAATAAATGAAAAAAATAGCATTTCCATTCAATAATCATTCAATAAGTATATGATGAATCATCTTGGATTCAATGCAAATATTCATATCGTTTAACAGTTCTTCAATTATTGGGGAAGCACCAAGAACAATATTTACAGTGCAATTATTCATACTACTTTCGTAAACATGTGCAGTTTTTTCAACAGAATCGAAGCGTTCCTGGTAATTCTGAAGAAATCCATTAGTTTCTTGGGTAACTTCAATGTAAAGATCGTTCAAACAGCTTTCATTTCCATCAGAAATACAAGTATCCAATTGCCTTTTGTAAGAAGCTAGTTTGTTGGACATTTCGAAGTTGGTATCTTCAAATAACTGTAATAGTAATCTATTCAGCTTTTTATAACTTTTTTGTTGACAATTAGTAATATCTTCTTCAAATTTTTGCCTATATTCATCAAATTCTTCAAATGCAATCAGAAATATCATATCCTTCCTCGGCAGCTTCTTCTTCTGACATTTCTATTTGATTCAGCGCTTCCTTCAAGATTTTATTGATTTTGAATATTCCTTCATATTTTGATCCGACCACAGATATTTGAACATTAGATGTCAAAGCAATGTCTTTTAGATAACCTAGAACTTGAACTTTGTCTATTTCGTCTTCAAACAACTCGATCGTCTGTTCAACTTCTTCAGCATTTTGGGATAGAACCAAAGCACCCTAGATGTTATAAATATTAAAAGACATAAATGATAAATGAGTAACTTACTTGGCAACAAATTAAGGCCACAAAAACTATAATTGGTTTTAGTAACATGATGATTAAAAGTTTGTTTGGCGTATGATTCCATGACTAACTCAATGGAGATTATATAGGAAATTTTGCATTTTTTTAATCATTTAATCATTTAAGATAATAATATATTAATTTTATAAATATATTGTAAATAAATTGCAAACCATTCCAGACATATTTTAAAGAGACAAGATATCAAAAATATAAATAATAAATATCGTTATGTTTACATTTATTTTCAAAGTAATAAATAGATGAGTTGTTTACGTATATAACGTTAATCCTATAATTTATACTCAGAAGTATTGAAAATTACGTTATTTGAGTAATAAACTATTTATAGAATTATGAGAATGTACGTTAACCCGTTAATTTACGTAACAACATCCAATCTAAAAATAAATTTAATTTGACGTAAATAGTAATTAACATTGATAAATTATTTATGAATATAATCCTTTTTTCACGGTCCTATTTTTGGCACCTTTTCCGTTTTTTATTCCGGAAAAATCGGTTGAACCAACACCTTTTGCACCAGATTTTTGCGATTCAGGGTTTCTTAAGCACTCTGCTAAGAGTTGTCCTCCCATTTTATTTTTATTATTTTATAAATATATTTTGTTTTTATCTGTTTGAGACTCTTGAAAAATGTAGGTTTATATTAAACAAAGGAACTTTTTAAAATCATCTCTATTGATAATCATCCACAATACACATTATTTATCGATTAAATGATTCATGTTTTGTCTGTAATTATTCGTAACTTGGACACTTTACGCAGCAGTTTCCTTATTATAAAAACGTTTAAATATGGACAACTCGAAGCTGTAAAATGTATATTTAGCTTAAAGTGGTTTTGTTTAATGAGGTTTCGTTTAGCGTTTCTTTTCTACGAAATTATCTTTAGCGCTAAACTAAACTGTTGTCCAATGATTTTTTTAATGCTTACAGCCCTTCTTTTGAACTTTTAGTACTTATTAGCCTCTCCAGCAATGATTATTAAAGAGATTTTATTTTTTTTATTCATAAAAAGGAATAATAAAATGAAGAATTACATTAATATGTTATTTATTTAATAGGAAAAATATATTCTACTTTATATGATAGATCACTTTATTAGTTTTTGTTAGTTTCAATGCATTCATTCAATTCTCTGAGATACTCTTTGCACTGAACGGAAGCTGCGTCTTCGGTGTTGGCGATGCATTCGTTCATCTCAGCTTTGATATCACCAAGAGAATTTGCTGTTACTTCGAAACGTTGCATAAGCTCTTTGGGGTAAACCTCGGTGTCTTCTGCGATAATAACTTTAAGGTCAACCAAACATGGGATGCTTTCCTTTTCAATGCAAGCATCCATTTTGTGGTAATAATCTTCACGCCTGTAGTAGGCTTCACTTCCAGAAGCATCCAAGATTTCAAATACGAGATTGGAGCTTTCGTGACGAGCATTAGATCCGCAGATCTTAACTTCATCGGTGAGACGAACCAACAAAGTTGCGAGTTCTCCTTTCGCAGCTTGAACGCATTCAGAGGCATCAACTCCTTGCTCGATGGCTTCTTGTTCTTTAAGGTCAACCTCAGTCTTTGCGTTTTTGATGGATTCTTCAATGGCACCTTGAGCGTTCTCTTCAGCTTGATTGGAAGACTCTTCGATGTTTCCTATCAAATGTTTCAGTTTCTCACCACCTTCGTGCATGGCTTCGTTTGTAGCATCGCGGAATTTAGCGATCAAACCGCGTACTTCTTCCGCGTTTTCAGGGTAAGCGAATGCGCCCTACGGATGGTAATGTAATATTCGATTACATTTGTTTTGTTGTAATAATCTTACCTGAAAGGCGAACAATGCTGCGAAAATAAGAGCAGTTTTAAATAACATTGTGTTTGTATCTGTACTGGATCAATCACAATTACAACATGCTTATATAGCACTTACATGTCAGTTGTCGTCAGGAAACACATTTATCGTGTTTCGCATGTACACAGAACGTATTAACTCTGGTTAATCCTTCTATATAATCCATGAGCATTACATCAGCTTATAGATATAAATTTCATCATTAGATAAAAATAGTACATCATCTTCGGGTCCATTGATCAAACGCGTGCGAAGCATCAGGTTCATTTTTTTTTTAAATTCAATTCATAAATTATGCTTGTATAAAAAGACCTATGGTCAAGAGCTCACTATTTAAGTTTTTATTATATAATTTATTTTTTATATTTGTTTTTGTATGATTGTTTCAATAAATACTGAATTTATATATAAATACATTATTTATTTGCAAAAATATTCAGGTAATTCCATTGTTTTCAAATTAAGATTCTCCTCCATGTTCAACAGAATTTCATTAATTGATGAAAATACTTTCAATTACAATTTCATATACAAATGAAAAGGTACGTGAAAAAAAGTAACAGAAAAATATCAATATTTAAGTAATTGTATCCAATTTCAAGCGTATATAAAAGAAAATAGCTTTTTTTAAATAATGTTAATTTCAAGACGGAAATACTAGGAAACAATAAAAATTATGTGAAAATCTACACTAGAGTGACAAATACTTGTAACTTATAAATCTCTTTAATATATCTCTTGTCATCTTCGTTCATTTTTTTATAAAATGAAATATAATGGACTAACAAATTAATTTAAGGAAAATTAAATGAAACATTTAAAAAATAAATTGTAAAATTAAAAAAAAAAATCAAGATCAGCTTAATAATAATTTCATTAATTATCTTAATCCAACTATTCGTATCTTAAGATTTGGTTAAGTGTGCAGCCAACTTTATTGTTAAAGTTAAATTTAAATCTGAAAATCACAGTTATTTTTAGTTATATAAATACTTTAACTGTCAGATAAAGGTTAGGATGAAAATAACCGAAAACAATACCAATCTTTATTTGTTAAAATGTCATTTTTTGCAAGAGAAACAGTTGAATAGAAATTCTTTCAATGATCCCTGTTTATGCATTCATATGCATTTTAAACAACTTCATTTTAATTCTTCAATAATTTTAATGTCAGTTGCATCTTCAACTTAAATTGACTTGTTTTCGTTTATTATTATTATATACATTGTAAATTGATTGCTAAACTACAGATTAAGGTTAATCTCAAGATGGAAATACCCGAATAAATACGTTTTTTATTACAACCAATATGATTGTTTTTGATTATTTGATTTTATAATATTTTAATAAATTTGAATTTATTAGCCCAAAAATGTATATAAATTAATTTAATGAATAAATTATATATATGCCCATGAAATAAAGTTAGGAAGCAATGAATACAACTGGCGTAAGCTTTTTCATATAGATTTATGTTTAAGTTATTAGTAAAAGCAAGTTGATTTTTTCTTCTATTAATAGTTTAAATCGAAAGTTGGGGATAAACTTTTTGGTTCATTATTATTTTTATAAAATGTGCAGTATATTTCCGTTTGAATTGATAGCGTAACCTTCAGATAAACGTTAATCCGAAGATGGAAACACGAGAAAACAATTTAATAAGTTTGCAAATAAAATAAATCGTAAGTCCAAGGACACTTCCGTGGGGCGCACCTGATAATAGACCGTTATTTTTATATTTACTTTTGCAAAGTAAATAAGTAATTAAAGCTGCTACTAATTTTGCGATACCATTAAATTAAGTGTATAAAAAAACAACAGTTGTCTTATTTAATTCTATTGAACTGTCTTTTATCTTATTTAATTAGGTTAATTAAAATGCCTTAGAACGTTCCTAATTAGTTCTGCACTTGGGGCTACATTACAAGATCTTCTGTATCTCACCGATGCATCTCTCGTTACCTTCGTTGAGCTATGATCCGGCTACGATCATCCCATCCATCGCGGAACGAAGGTTGAATCCGAGAGAATCCGTCGCTCGGCATTTAATTGCGTTACGTAATTGGGCCATTCCAATACGTACGCAAATCGGCGAGATGCGACTTGAATTATCTCCCTTTCGATATGTTTTTTTTTGTTTGTTCGGTTTGGCCAAATTTTTGAAGGTTGCACGAGTGAAATGTCAAGTCGATAATTGATTGATTTTTTGCTGATCTTTCTGTCATCCTTTTGCATCTGAAAGAACAGCTGTGGCTGCACTTAAAAGAAGTGAATCCTTTCATTTTTAAATGAGGAAAAAAGTAATAACGGTTTCTCATCACGGCGCATCAAGGATATCCTAGCGCGACATTCCCACATTTTTCATTTTCCCTCCTCAGAAGCAGTTAAACTTTCAATCGTTTCATTATTAACTCATTAGCGTCGATCGCATGGAGATTATTGTGAATTCTCTTTGATCTCACACAGAAGAATAATATCGGTTGTTCACATCCTTAACGAAGAATCGTTATTATTGTTCGAAGTTTTTTTTTTGTTCGTTGTTCGTTGATTCTTCACAAGCAGCGAGGAGGAAGAAAAAGGATCAGGCGTAGGCGCAGGATGACGACTTTTACTTCACGATGCGACCGTTTCCAAAGGTGGCGATAAGGTCAAAATATGTATAAATATGTAGATTTGAGAGCACCTGAAATTGTTCCACTTTCACAATTGGAAACGCGAACCCTTCGAGCTCTTCGAGTTAAGATACATTTACAATCTGGATGGTAAATCCAGAGCTAATAAAGATTAAGCTCAATTTTAGGAGCGTGAGAATTATGCGACTGACGACGAGGAAGAAAGAAAGAAAGAGAGAGACAAAGAAATGCCCCGAAGGTAGAATTATTTTGCTCTTGTGTACAAATAAGTGTGATGAAAGTGAATTGAATTGCCGGTACGAAATAAATAGGAGATTCAAATTGATGAGCCGTAAGACGTAACACGACAAACAAACTAACATACAGCACCAAGCAACAACAAAAAAAAAACACAAACATACGTAAACGTACACAAGTCTTTGGAAAGTGATTGTGATTTAATGGGAGACGCATCTTCTTCTGCGAGTTTCCAAAACGCCATTCGAACATTAAACGCTCTTGCAAGAACTTCTGTTTTACTATTTTCGCTTTCGATCTTCGGAATTGGAACGACGGGGATTCCTGCAATTTCCTATTTTACTATAACTGCAAATTTTAACTGCGTATTTTCTTGTAACCACTTTTTTCATGCACCAAATAATGTGGACGAGGTGTTGCGCAATCGTAAACTCGATGTTTATAACTTTTGCAACGTAATCACTGTAATTAGAAGAAGACACCGAATTTACCGCTGCTTTTTATCCTTGCATAACGCAATTTTATAATAAACATATTTTTTTATTATGTGTACTTGCAAATGTTGAAAACAAAACTCGTATTTGGAAATCATCACTTCTATTTACAATTTGTATTGCATAACGTATTTAATGTTCATAATTTGTTAATAAATAAAAACAAAAGTATCAAAGTATTTATAAAATGAAAATGAACAAAAAAAATGTTATAAGTATGTTTATTTACATAATTCGTTTATTTTGCTCGTTTCTGAAAAAATCATGCTTATTTTTGTTATGAAATAAATGTAAATAATTATAAATGGAATGTTTATATCTTTTCTGGAAAAAGATGATAAAATTTGAAGTCTGCATCACATTTTTAACATTTTGTTTCATATGATATTATTTTACTGTTTAATTTATAAAAATATAATTCTCTAATGTAAATATATTTTATTTAATATAAAAATCAAAATAATATAAAATAATAATAACATTTATTATAAAAACAATTACAAAAAAAAAGATACCAAATATAATAAAAAGAAGAAAAACAAAAGAAAAATTACTGTTTTTCTACCCTGAAATAGAATGAATAATATGTGTGTTATAAAGATAGGTAAATACTGTCAATAAAATATATATCTGTTATATAGATATTTCATTAAAGATCATTAGCATTGAGTACAATATTCATTACTTATTTTCTTGGATCATCATTGATTCACTTCAAGGATGTTTGTGGCACGAATTTACGATTCTTATTTTATTTAGTATGTTCATTACAGATATTGCTTTCTCACAGTATAAGTATGGGTATTAATTCCAAGTCCAAATATGTATTTAAAATATGTTCTAAGCACATTTTACTTGAGTTAATAAAATTACAATATAATTTATCATTCATTTAACATATATGTATTGAAGTTTTCATTGAATAATGGAAAAAATATATAATAATGTAACATGATTTTATAGATTATTTGATAGTTAAAAATATTAGGAATGTACTCAAATAGCAAATGTGTCTCAGTTGCATAATACTAATTTATATCAATTAATCAAAATTTGATAGCAGATACTGTGATTTACAACCTTGATAAGTTGATAAGCTGTTGTTAAGCAGAGATGAAGTTAATTTAAAACAATAAGTTTCATTTATTTTAGAAGAATATTTTTTTTTCATTATTGTGTAAGAATTTATTCTAATTAATTACATAATATTAATACATAATATTATTCTTACTATTTGAAATTCAATTGAAATTTAACATAACATATTGATAAAATTTACTCTTCTCTTGATCACAAGATGAACAAATTGTAATTATAGTTTTTTTTCTTTAAGGTTTTTTGTTAGAAGTGCTTTGATCTTCAACTTGAATTTATAGCGGATGAAAGTATTAAAGTGTCATCAGCAAATGTTGCAAATATCATATTTTCCTTCAATCTTGATTTTTTTTTCTAAATTAGTATAAATGTCAACATCCTATTTTTTTTAAATTATTCAACCACTTTTGTTGGCACATTTTTATATTTTAAAATCTTGAAAAACAAACATTTTCAACAATTTTCATATTAATTCTATAATCACCTTACTTCATTCATAAATTATATATTACTGAAAGTTGCATGAATACTGTTCTTAATTAAGATAATATTTCGTATTTTTTTGTAGAAAAAGAAAAGAAAATAAATGTGTCAACTTATTATTACTTTTTTTGTGTATAATTTGTTTAAAATTGCATTGAAATTTTGATTGCATTGCATTGAAATATTCAGTCCTCAATTTTGTAAATTTGTAATACAAAAATTGTCGTAAATTTACAATAATTTTGTGAATAAAGATATTTCACGTGTATTGGCAACAATTTTAGTTATGTCATCAAAGACCAGTATGTGCTAACTTCACAGTAATGCAACGAAAGAATGGAATAAAAATGTATAGAGAGATACCCAGCATTTACATGAGTTGACATTTAATATTAAGTAAATTCTGTGTGATTTTCCTTAAAAAAAAACTATTCAGCCGTTCTTTCTGCGTTGAACCGCACCTTAGAATTGAACAATATATCTTCGAGAAATCTCAAAGATCACGGTAATTACCTAATTGTGTTTCGGAATCAAGAAGCGCGAATTATAATTACAAGTACCGCACGAAACAGAAAAGAAGAATGTGCTATGATTTCTTAACTACTTTCTGTTATACATTGAACAACGCTGCAATAATAAGGGATTTATAGTCTCCGTAATTTATAATCTTTATTATCCAATCTTCATTTTTAGAATCTTCACTTTCATTATGTAAGTTATGGCGCGATGAATCAAAGAGATTCGGAGAAGATTACGGTTGTTAAGTTTTTTTTTTTAAAGTAGATGGAAACGTGGGTGTTTGCCAAGAAATTTGATCTTCATATTTAACTTTCTCAAATAAAAAAGAAATTTAATTTGACAATTTTACATTAATTATGACTTTTTTTAAGCAAAAATCTTCGCCTTTTTTACGTAATTATTATGATGTTTGTAGAAGTTTATATAAAGTTTTCTTAATGAATAAAATTAATTAGTTTTAGTATAAAATTATTGCTTCCATATTGTGAAATTATTATATTTTATATTATAAAACTTTTAAATAGAAGAATTATGAATTATTTTTATAAATTTACATATTCGTTTTGTAATTTTCGTAATTTTTGATTGATTAAATGTTGATATATAATTATTACCTACTTAATTAATTACTAATAACATTTATTGCAATAACAAATACAAAGTCAATACAATAGTAATAAAGAAATACAAAGAAAATATAACATAATGCTATTAGTGCAAAGAGATATAGTCTTTCTGCCCATTTTTTCTTACTTATTTAAGTTAGTTCTTTAAGTATTTGGTAACAATCAGCGTATGAAGACAATTATTTGTTTGTAAGAAATGTTTACTTTGAGATCTTTGTGAAAGGTGTGGTTAACAAATAATATTATTGTATGTGCTATGTAGTGACGATTTTGCAACTCGATTGCAATTATTCTTCGTCTGTACGTGAAGCTAATTGTTAAGACGTCGATTACAATTAGATGTTTGTTTGGCTAATGATAATTGCGTATAAAGAAAAGAAGGAGAGAACAAAAAAACGGAGGAGATTCCATTGAGAAAAGTGGAAACTAATTAAAGCCCCCGTGGGATTGATTCGCACGATCAACAGTTTAATATCAATTTTACTCGTTCAATTCGCCGTTTGTTCCATGCGCATACCTCGTACGTGCGTTACGTAATTTCGAAATGGTCGCAGACAGATAGAAGCTGCAAAGATCATTGCGGTAGAGGATATTTACTGTCCAGGTCAAGGAGGATCTTCGGAAGATGCTCGGTATATGGAGGATCCGCACAATCACTTTGTGACCGTCAAAAAAAAAAGTCCGCTTGCCGCGATAAATAGAAAGGTCGACCTAAAAGCTAAACTAATTGCTCATCAATTTGCATCCTCTCTGCTCGGAGGAGGTGGTAGGAAAGGTCGATACCCAAGGCTCATCTTCAAAGCTGATGATGCGCATTCCGTGTAACATCCGAAAGAAAGTCAATCGAAGATCCTCGAGGAACCATAGCTTTCTAAGGTATTTAACACACTTACGGAGTTTATTAAAACGGTACGGGCTTTTTAATTACGCGAAAAGTATAATAAATGTAAAGAGAGAAATAATATCTTCGGCTTCTCGTAAGAATGATTCGCTTTCCTTTCCCTTTTTAATGACGCTTAAAAAATACTAGTTTCTTGTTATCACCATTTCTTCACGAACTCTACTAAAAGATTTGAGATGAAAACTGATGATTTTCCTCTTGATCGTCCATTCGGAAGTCTCATTAACTACATGAGACTTCTGTTAATTAATGGTAATGCACATGCAATATTCCTACGCTGCATGTCTGAAACTACTATCTTTGCTATAAGTGCAATTTACGACGTTGAATTACTTGGATGTTTTAATTACAAATCATTTACACTTTTATTTGTTAAATAAAATAGATGCATCTATATTTCTTTCAAGAAAAACACTATATCTTGGTACTATTGCAAATAATTGAACATTATATTTAAGAAATTAAATTTAAAAACGAATATTAGTAAAGTATTGTCTTTTGTATTGAGTTTATACTTTTTTGTAGTTGTTGCAATAAAATTTATTATACTAATTAATAAATTCATAATTTAATTGATTAACTAATTCAAATACAAAACTTATAATATTACATAAACAAACCCATGATTGGGGTTGTGTGTCACAATATTTTAAAAATAATATAAAATCGATATAATAATGAATATTTAATAAGAAACAGAGTACCTTTCTATAATATTTTTTAAGTTTAATATTTGTGATAACAAAGTCCCTACTTTGTATATCAATCCGAGTATTTAAGGGATAAATAAATTAGTTAGAATTTGTGAATTATATGAAGTTACTATGGACTTAGATCCTTAATTTTCTATCTTTCAATCTAATCTTGATATTTAAGTCAAACAATAATATTTAAAGTCTCATCGATTATCTATTAAATTTAAAATATTTAATTATGAGAAATCTTGTCAAATTTCGTAGTTTTAATATCAATAATCAAATTTAATGAGTGTCATCAATTACTGTTAAAATCAATATGAATTATTAGATTATTTAAACAATGATATGAATGGAAATTGTTAATGATTATCTTTACGATAAAAAATATAAATATGTGATGTGTAATCATGAAACTAATCATCCGTGCATGTAGGTAAAGCTTCATTAATCAAGCTAATCTTAATGTATTATGTAAATCTTTAGTGCATTCCCTTGTAATATTTAATATATTCCCATAATCAATGATTTGCTTTAAAGGTCAAATTATTGGCAAATCGTATTGTATCCATTAAAACATACCATAAATTTGTTGACAACAAAAAGAAGTAAGCCATTTGAAGTCTTGATTACATATAATTATATAATCTTTTTTTAAATAAAATTTTGGATAGCTTTAAATTCTTAATTTAAAGACTTTGATTGCATAAAATTAATTACACACCATTTAATTTTTAAATTATAGTTTTAATTACCAACGATTGGGTTATATAAGGTTTTTTTTAACAGTTTTAAAGTGCTTAATTTGACATTGAATATCGATGAACTAATGGAGTTCCCATGTTCGTCGCTCGGAATAATCCACTTCCTTCAGCAGATCGCTCCGGATGAATGCCATCTAGGAAATAGTCGCAAACCTTGTAAAACTCAAGAACGACTCTTCGTATCTGCACAACCCGGAAGAATTGTTCTTCATTTTTGTGTCGCCATCAACTGAATCTCTATCGGAGTGAAAGTGGAGAAATTGAATTTCATCGAAAAGCGCGGGCGAACAATGCCTATTTTCAAGTGCAAACGGTCACAGGTGAAAGGTCAAGAGCTTCGCGAACGCACATATACGGTCTACAGATCGTCGTGCTGGGAACTCACGAACCACACCGAAAAATAAGAGGATCGTACAAATGGTACGTGCATCTAGAAACCCGAAATAAGATATAAACAAAAACAAGGATAATAAATTGGTTATCATGATTTTTCATTTCAATAATAATTTTCTTTAATTACGATAGATGGATCAGCGGGATACGCTCAAATGGTATATCACGATCGTGGAATGTGTGTTTAGTTTATGGCTTGCTGTTGCGAATCTCAAGCAAGTCTTGAATTTTAAAGGTTTTTTTTTTAAGTTGTTGTTAGAGAGAATTGGTGTTGTAAGATGATGATGGGAGAGAGATAGGAGAGGAAAGACGGTGCTTTAATTTTCTTTGTTTTTGATGGGCATGAAACATTGGCGGCTGTAGAAGAAGTCGCCTTGGAGATTAGATTGATCGGCGATTGGTTACAGCCTTAACATTATATGCAGATTCATCAAAACGTGAATACGAACAGCAAAAACTTGGAAGAAACAACATAAAACGATATGTACAGTCAATGCTCACTTACCGTACATAATATTTATGATCGTTTTCATTTGTGCTAAACCACTGTAAAGCAATTAAATATTCTATATAATGAGTGAATACATGCATAATCTATAAAAGGAGCGAACACCTGCAGTGAAGACCTGCATAATCTATATTAGGAGTGAACACCTGCAGTGAACACCTGAACAATCTATATTAGGATTGAACACCTGCAGTGAATACCTGCACAATCTATATAAGGAGTGAACACCTACCCAATCTATATTAGGAGTGAACACCTGTACAATCTATATTAGGAGTAAACACCTACAGTGAACACCTGCACAATCTATATTAGGAGTGAACACCTGCACAATCTATATTAGGAGTGAACATCTGCATAATCTAAATAAGGAGTGAACACCTTTTAATAAACCATCCCATTCTTAGTAGGTTTAATAGGGGCACCCATGTCAGGTTGCACCTAGAGCCATAAAAAATGAAGATCCGTCAATTCCAATATTATTTAAAGAGGGGCCTCAAATATGAATAAGGACTGGAGCCTCTTAAATTGTTAATTCGTATGATTTAATACATAGTGCTAATAGCAGAGCACTATGTATTAAATCATACAAAGCAGCGTTTATGTTTTTATTTTGTTACGCAAACTTATTGTTGCTCATAGAAGAACCATCATTTGAAGTCATTGTGGATTTATAGGTATATTTGTACGTATTCTCGAATGTAACAGTGCAAATAATGTTTATACTTTGTAAGATTTTTTTCTCTTTTAAATAAGTGTATTCTCATGATACCCTGCTATTATTTTCATAATCGTTGATTGAAATCTTTGTATGTTCATTTGGAATATGATTTGTACGAAACGAATATTGGTTGCCTGTATATACATTTTCGAAAATTGTTGTGTAATAGTGTAATTGCGGTGAAATGCACTCGAATCACTTGAACGTGATGTCGAGAAGAAAGTGTTCATCAAATAATTAATTACATCTATCGAAAGCTGAAATTATTTTACTCTTTTTTGTATCTTCATTTATAGCGAATTTACAACAGAAAATTTGATTTTAATTGGGTACTTTCTATCAATATTTTTTGTTACTAAAGACTTAATTTAATGACAATTTAATATAAATATATAATAAATAAATGAACAAATCAATTAATTATTTTGAATTCAATTATATTATAATTGCATGCAATTTATCAATTTTTATGATACTAATCTCTTAGTTTGAATAAACGTACACGAGCTTCATACTTTCCATTCAATCATTGTATTATATTATTGAAAACACTAATTCAACACTTCAACTTAAATGAAACAATTTTTCTCTTAAAATCAGACTTTTACAAGTTCATTTTACTATTTTGATTATCCTTTTATAGTAAGAATACAATACATATGTATTATTATAATTTTTGAAATTAATAAATTCATAATTATATTTACTTCTATTATTAGGTCAAAAAATCAAAATTATATCATATTTATGCCAAAAATTTACAATTTATTAAAATGTACTCATGCAATACTAAATGCATATTAATGCAATTATCTATTAAATTAATATTAATAAAGAGTTTTTTAAAGAAATATTTAATAGAAGGAAAGCAATCATTTTTAATAATTAATACATGTACAAATTTGTCTAGAAAATAATATTTCAAAACGGTTTTTAACCTTCTCATAAAACATTTTTTTTATTTTTATACAAAAACGATTTTGTTTATTGAAACCCGAAACTTGAAAACAGTTCTTGCAATTTGATATCAATGTCAATGTCAGTTTTGGTTTAAAATATTTCTTGTAACCTTTGTTTTTGAGGTTGACTGTATTATTAAATGTTATATTTTGATTATAAATTTGTTAAAAAAACATTTACATTTACATATTAATAATAATTAAATTATTATGATAATATACGTTTAATATTACATTTTCAATTAAAAGTAATAAAAGAATTACTAATTTTTACTAAATGTTTTCTTATTTTCACATTTTTTTTTAAATGTATTTCTGTTAATACTATTTGTATTATACTAGATGAAAAGGAATGTCGTGGTTATTTCCTATTTCATCCAGTTTACGCAACGGAAATTCTATGGGCCAGGGAAACAATTGCAAGTGAGTTTTGTTCGTAAAACAAGAACAAAACACTTAATTACTGAGACTCATTCGCCGTGCGCTCTCCTCTCCTGTCAAAATGCGAAACCAGATAGGTTTTCTCCTCTTTCAAAAGAGATCTTTAACAACAACAACAAAAAATCTACATGAAATAGTTTCAATTCCCAACACGTTCTGGTACATTCTCACACATTATCCAAATCTGATACACAGGTGGAAGAAAAGAAAAGTGCATCAGCCTTTTCAATGTAAACGAACTAACAACATGTGTTTCCACATTTCTTACTCAGAAAAATTGTTATACTATTATTATTGTATCGTTTATTTGCATAAAGTGGAAAAACGTTTTATACTAATAATGAAATCGTTATTACGATAATGAGTTTTTTTATATAAAAGTAATGTTGCTAATTAGTTTTGTTGTGATTATTCATGTAAATTTTGTTATTTCGTGTGAATCATTATGAGCATTATTAAGATATTAAAAAGGATTGATTTCAGTGATAAGATTAAAAAAAATTCTTCAAAGCTTGAAGCAATATATATATTTCGAATGATTTTTGTTTAAAGGAAATAATGACAAATCCCCTTTTCAGTAATATCCTTGAGTTTGCTTGGAGATCTGCGAAGAAAACGTAATTATATATAAAAGAACATATTTGATTTGATTAAAGCTTTTGTGTTGAAACATCCTGCAGTTAAAGGCATTGTTTATTTTAAAATTGATTAACAGTAACGAGCATGAAATTCAATTAGAATTTAGAAATCAGCGGAGGGAAAAATTCGAGCTACGGAACGATGATGAGGCCAGATATGCAAGGCGAGATTCGATTCGAATTTGGTTCGGCAATCAAGTTGGAATTTGTTGTGATTTGCCTAGCTGATTCACATGCATTGCCGAACTATAAACCAAGTACATCCATTAGCTATTCGAAGAATAGTCTTTCGCAACATTTGGCACGTAATCCAATGGAAGAACAGTGGAGAACCTAACCATCCTCCTTGGAGATCGCCTCGTTCTCACGCGTTAACTAACTGGGTCACCCACTCAATTGTCTTCTCCTCCTTCTATTCCAACAACATCAACAACAACACCAGAATGCATGCATTCATAATGATTTAATTATCCTTAGACGCATGTCGTTTTTTGCAAATGTTACAATTAATTTCCTGCTCATCTTCGTAGATTTCATTTAAATCCTGTCAGTTATTGCAAATCGCTACCTATCGTACTCTCGCCTCAAAATCATCATTCACACTTATTAATTTTACATAACGTTCTCGTCTATTCGAAAAGAGAAAGAGGGCAGATCTAGAAACGCACAGTTTATAAAATTGAAACAGTTCTCTTGCATAAATGCCATAGCTCTTAAGCTTTCAATCATCATTAACTTCGGACGATTACGCTTATTGAGAACTACCAGCTGAGATGATATATTAAAGCATGAAATTGAAAATTCTGTACTTTCAATTCATATTTTCCAATTATTTTATAAATATCAATTTATTTTGAGTAAATTAACTTTACAAATTGTGATTTAATCAATATTAAATGTTAATAAAGTTATTCAACACTTTTATCAAATTAATCGAATCCATGAGCAAGTAATTACAATAATTTGACATTTGACAATTTTCGAAAGTGATGTAATATAATTTGCGTTTTTTCTTTAATTTAAGCCTTTGCAAAGTCGTGAAACCTTGTAATAAAATATATTTTTTATTTTCACAAAGAAACCGAAGGTAATAATATTTTGTCCAAAATGAAAATTCTATATAAATATTTAAACGATGTGTACTTGGAAGTTTAATGTCTAATTTTTACTATTAAATTATATTTTATTAAGAATCAATATTTCACTAATTCTACGCATTGACATAAACCTTATGTCATAAGGTAACAACTGTCATTTCTTGACACTTTTACAATTTAAATCGAGCCATGTCTGGGTTTAAAAACATTGTTAGGTGACGTCCAGAATATCCTGGGATAGTCCCAAATTTTCAGTCCCTGTCCAAATTTTTCATAACTCGTTTCTTTATTCTAAATTTATAGCTTTTGTCCCAAATGGTTCTGAAGATATTAGTGTGAGAACGTTAAAGTTTAAATGCATATAATTATGCATATAAGTATATATTTATTATTTTGTTGAAAAGTGAACAGTGCGTTTTGATTAATTGTTTATAAATGAAAAGGAAATATTATCTATTTAAAAATATTACAAAAAAATATAGACGAATATCTCGAATTTCAAACTTTGAAATCTTGGCACGTAATGAAGAAACGTATTTTATATATAATTTATATGAGCAATGAAGTGTAAATCAATGATAACATTTCTATATTTATTAATTATATTATACGCACGAGTGAATTTGAAACTCAATGCATCTTCCTTCTTCGATATACATCTTCATAACACATTTGAGTATACGTGCTTACAATATTAATTCGACGACGTGTTTTAATTTAAGTTAATTAGGAGTTATCGCATATTTAAAATAAAATAATTGCGCATTACGTAAGTGAATATAAATCAAAGCATCACGAGTGCTTATTAGTAGTGAAAGTACGTTCAAAAACAGTTTTTTAAGACTCATTAAGAAGATCACATATTAGGAATGCATGAAATTTAGAACGAAAGTTATTAAACATCAAAACGTTCTATTTTTTGGAGGATGGATATAATTATAGCTTTTATTACGTTTAAGGACAATAGCCAGAATATGAATATCTAATTCCAGTCTGTATGTCCTTGTTATTAAAAACTTGGTATTGTATCCAGAATGAGACGATTCGAGATCTTCAAGAAATTGGCTATTCATTATGAACCACGAGACCCTGATCATTCTTAGTCATTTTGATTGAAACCTTCTGATAATTTGTATTTTAGATTTGCTGACTTCACCCCAGAATTGGATGTCATATGTTACTGGTTACAAAATCAATTTGTATAGTAATATTTAATTCCCTTCTTTTTCTTATAACTAGTGCCATCTTCTGATGAGATACATGTCCAAATAATGGATTTTCTTTGATTTGGACACATCTAGTCCATTTACTCTAACTATCGGGAAACTGTTTTTTAGTTTGAATGTGATTTGCATTGATTTAATTTCATTAACCGAATTTCACCATTCCTGTAACTTTTCTAAAATTTCCTACAAATATCCTGTTCGACTGCTGTATTATCATTTGATTTTAAGATTGCTGTATTATTAGAAAAATTGCAATCATTGTAATGTTAGTTTTAGGAATGTAAACACTTTTTTATGGTACCACAAATTCTATTTGATGAAAATCTACTTATTCGTCTTTAATCTTTGCCTGAAACATTGATTTCTTTAGATACGATTTTATTATTTTATAATATTTATATGACAAATTGCACGATGTCCAAAAAATGATGTTTTTTAATTAAATTCTCAATAATTTGGAACAGAATTCTCATAAAACTACGATAAATTCACAAATATGTAAAACTATTGTATACAAATTTTCAGTGAAAACAAATAATAATAATTGTATTCAAAATTAATAAATATTTAAAACAATTGTATAACAATTTAAGCTTGAAAAGAAACAATTATAAATTGTATTTAAGAGATGTCATATTGCTTATGTTTTTTTTTACCGCAATTTTTATAATTAATAAATTGCGAGCTATTTTGTAACTGGACATTAACGTAATTGCGACAATAATTAAATTTAGAGAACATTAAAGGAACAGAAGTCGCATTAAGTTTCTTAATTGAATGCAATGTAAAAGGGGGTTGCAGAGCTGACGTTGCGTAAGGAACGGCCGTACATACATTTCGTTTCCTAGTTACATAAACTCCTCCACTTATCTTTGTTTTCGCTGCGTTTGGGAAGATTATTCAAATTACCGTCATTTGATTTGAGTCATTCTTTTGTTCCTTTCAGATTCCTCCAACCCAAGAGAAGTAGCGACAAAGAATCATCGCATACGAAAACAAAAGAAAGGAGAAGATAATCATAATGGAAAGGTATCACATTTACAAATTAGGTGAGTGTTCCTTTTGTTTCGATTTTAGCTATTTGTTTCTTCTTCATCATCTTCTTTTTTGATGGTATTTCTGTAATTGGGTGAAAAGTTGCAAATAATTCAATCGGTCCCAGATAGACCGGACATTGCGTTGCACTTACATAGTCAATGTTAATTACCGGATGTTCAAGTAAGAAAGGATGTTTCGTGCAGATTCACTTAGATGTAAGAAGAGAAAAAGCTGAGAATGTGCACGGAGAAAGAAAAATGATGAAGAAGAAGTTATATAACCGTTTTATGTGTGCTTTCCAATATGATTTTCCTGATGGTGGCTCCATTGTTTTGGAACGTTTAATTAGCATCGCCTCTAATTACGAGTCGGAGCGTTCTTGTTAAAACGTGAAAGACATGAGAACAGGACTTTCTTTAATGAAATTATTGTTGTTAATTTTATGGATGCTTCTGTTTCCAGGGCTCGCCATATTGTTCTACGCGATTTACTGTAGAAGATCTATGGTAAGCAAACAATTTGATCATCTATTTTCCAGTACTTATTTTCGATGTTTTTGCAGATGGTGAAAGCATTGAATTCCGACCATGGAAGGTACAACAATACCGACCAATACTACGTGTACTACCAAGGTAAACTATTGTTTAAATTGTCGTATTTATGTAATAATAATAAAATATTATTTAGGAGTGGAAGGAAGACCTGGAGTGGACTTTCCAATTTATTCCCGTATACCTCGGACTACGTTCAGTTGCAAGGAAGTCGAAAGCGGTTACTACGCAGATTTAGAAACAGATTGCCAGGTAATTATTAGGTTTACCTAACAGCGTCCCGAAATTATATAAACATAGATTGGCTTAACAATGGGCAATTAAAAATTATTTCCGTTTCTTCCCACGCATTATTGAAGAAAAACTTAACTTCTTTCTTTTTTTCTTTTGTTGTTTCTTAGGTGTTTCATATATGCAACGAAGGTGTTAAGGTTTCATTCTTATGTCCAAACGGAACAATATTCCAACAGTCCGACTTGATTTGCGATTGGTGGTTCAAAGTGAATTGCACCAATTCGCCAAATTTGTACGAGGAAAGTGCCGAGCAGCTGCGTGAGTCTAACTTAAGAAGGAAGGCATCGAGACGCGTTTCTAATGGAAATACGGATAACCAATTTGCTAGTAGGAAGATGGATTTGGCTGAAGATTTTGGTGAAAGACGGTCCCAATCTAGAGGAAAATCCAATTATAGGGAACCTAGTAGCAGTGAAGAGGCTCAGGTTCCGCAAGAAACTGCTGGTTTTTACAAGAGCAATTACAATAATATTCCGAAGACCAAGAATCCTTATCCGAATCACAGACAGACTTATTCGGAGATTCAGAAGCCGAAGAACTATTACACTAATGCTCCGAACTACTACTCATCATCTTCCAGTCCACAAACTTTTGCTTCCACTAACAAAAGCCCTTTGAACAATGGACAACCCTTTGTGGTTTCCACACCTAAATTTGGAACGTATCCCACAGAAAGAACTACTTTCCAGTATTCTCCAACAGTACCAACCGTACAGAGAACTACGCAAGTCCCCAGGACCACATACGCTCTTAGGAATCCAAAAGTGTTAACTACAAGAAGAGAGTATCAAACTAGTACTCAATCAGCAATAACAACAAACAGTTTTAAATATCCATCAACTACAAGACAAACTTTCACAGCTACAACAAGACAACCTTTCACACCTACAACGAGACAACCATATACTGCAACAACAAGGCAATCATACACAACCACCAGACAACCATTCACAACAAGACAACCTTTCATAACAACAACTAGACAATATTATACTACACAACAAGACTTCACTACAACAAGACAACCGTTTACAACTACTCAAAGATTTATTCAAACAACCAAATTGCCACCAACCACAGTTTCTGAAAGCTTTACTACTTTTGGATCACGTACTAATCCGAGAGTATCAAAAACTTTTAATAATAACACACCGTTGCCAAAAGCATACAATAATGTCGTTGAGACCTTCACAAATCCTCCAACTGTTGAAAATGGAAAATCTACAGTTCCTCGCAAATCAAAATCTAAAACTTCTTACACTATAGGCCTTAACAGTGTGCAAGGATCTGTTTCCTTCAAGTTACCTGAAGTTCGAACAACACCACAAACTTATAAAACTACTGTTACCACAAAACCAGGAAATATAAAGCTTACTTTGAGCAGCAATGATGGATTTAAAGCAATTAAATCAAGAGGAAAGTCGTATGAGAGCAATTTCGAGAGTATCAATAGTATTAAACCTCCAAAATTGTCTTTAGAAAATGAGATTCCTGAAGTGCCATCAACAAATCGTCCATCTACTGGGTTCTTTGTAACTAAAGATGCTTTTAGACCGGCGGAGTTCGTTACTTCTAGTTTCAATGCTGGATCAATTACAGGATCAAAGAACACCTATATTCCAACAGTTGCTCCGGGATTTACTACAACAGCACCATCAACATCAGTTACTGAATATCATTCAACTAGTTTTGATTTTGTCAATAATACTGATATCCCGGCTGGATCAATTACCGGCTCTAAGAATACTTACATTCCAACAGTTGCTCCAAGCTTTACTGCAACATCTTCATTAAGTCCAGTTACTGAATATCAAGAAAATACTTTTGATTTTGTGAAAAATAATGGACTTTTGACTGGATCAGTTACTGGATCTAAAAATACATATATTCCCACAGCTTCTCCTGACTTTACCACTACACCACCACCTTCACCAGTTACAGAATACCATTCAAACACTTTTGGTTTTGTAAAACCCACCGGTATTCCAAAACCTAAACCATTCTCTTTGCCGTTATCAACACCTGAACCTAAAATTATCACTACTCACAGACCTCAAGAATCAACTACTCCTAACTATCAAACATCTTCTGCAAGTCCGTTTATGAATGTTGGAACCACATTGCAACCTATTGAGTATACCACTCCTACACATCCTACTATTTACACATCAGCTAGACCTTTCTCTGCTTCAGCTGTTAGTCCTAATGTTTTTGGAATGATCGATACATTGAAAGAAATTGCCAACGTGAGAGTATCAAAGGTCTACGAACCAGAGTCCTCTCGTCCAGGTCTCATAGTTCCTCCATCAGCTGGACCACAAACCTTGCACACTTTGGCCGTTTACTTCGCAAACGCTCTAGATAACTTAGTTCCTGATGAAAATACAACCGATGTTCAATCAGAAAATGAAACAACTACAACTGAAATTAACGAAAATCTAGTTATCAATTCTTTATTGAGCAAACACACGGTATCCAAATATCATGAATTATTTAAGGATTCAAGCTCCGAGGTTGAGAACGAAGACAAGGAGTTGGATAAAGATGAAGATACAAATGGAGATGATAACGATTTAGATAGTGAGCATTCCAACAACGCAGTCCAAAGTCCAAGAGTTCGTCAATTGGCTAAAGTATTCACTCAAGCTCTGTCTTCATACTTGGATGATCCCGATACTTTCAAGAAAGTGTTACACGAAATTAGACCTACCGAACCACCACCAATAAAAACCTTACCAACGGAAACACCCGATGAGGATGAACTTCTGAACTTCTCAGATGCCGATATTAAACCAGAAAATCCGCGATTGCCAACACCAGCTCCTCCAAATCCCACCTGGGGCTACATTTTAGCTTTCAATAAATCAGATCAAATAGATAATAATAATTTGGAGAATTTGCAGAGCGCTGACAGCCAGTCAATTATTCCTTCATTAAATGAAATCCTTAATAATAGAATTAACAAAGCTTTGACCCCACCAAAAGAACTTCCTTCGAATCACTGGACTTCTTCACCTGAAGTTGCTAAACTCTGGCAGACCACTCTCTCCGTAGATCCAGCTGATATCAATGATAAACTTGAAACAACTGAGCTACCTAAAGCAGTTTCAGATAGCGAATTCAAAGAAAGTGCATCTCAGGAGGTTGAAATAACTTCAACGCAGAAACCTTATGAGACAACGTATTTCCCAAGAGCTTTTGAATATACTTCAACTACAGTTGAATCTACAACTAAACTTGTCATCGAGGAAACGACTAAAAAGCCTTTTGAAGATGTATTAAATGGATTCAATCCTAACGATTTCGCTCCCATTCCATCTAAAGATTTTGAAGCTTATGAATATGACGCTACCACTATTGTACCACCAACTGTGACAAGTGCTGAAGCTTTAGAAAATTTAGATAAATACGTTACGGAATCAATCATTGATTATGAATTGCGAGCATTACCAGATATTCAATTGAACTCAACGCAAGTTCATGGTATTTTGATAGATTTCATGAATTCTACTAAGAACGAGAAAGAGTCTAGTAAATTGAAAAGGATTTTGAACAAGTTGAATACTACGGAAAACGAGTTCTTGGATAAAATGCAGCAGATCGAGAAGAATCCATTGACCAGGAGGCTGATTTTGCTGCTGATCAGCGAATGCGGAAATAAAACGTTGGAAACTAAAGCTGTCAGTGATATAATCAAGTATGGTAGTGGGGAGCTGGGTCAGGAGGCTAGCCATATAGAAACTGTGGCCGTGAAGGAAACGGAAAACAGTCCGTTGGGAATTTTCGTGCAGCCTGAATTGAAGCGCGATGATCAGGATAGTAGAGCCCTGCAATTACTGAATTCGCTATACAGCATAGCTTCCAAGTATGGAAAGTGAAAACTCAAGACGGCTTGGATGCGTGATATTTTGTTAAATGTGTGAGCTTTAATGGATTACAATTACTATTATTATTATTTTTTACCTTTGTTATTGTGTGTATTATAATCGTAAATTTAGCGTTTAATATTTAGTGCACGGTTATTATTATTTTTATATCATTATTATTATTTCTATATCTATATATATATTATTACGTAATTCCAGGAGTTTAAAAATCCACGAATAGTTCGTATGCGGGTTTGTAATTAAACGATATGCAATCCAGTAAAGTGTGCAAATCCCAAAACAGTTTTGCGTAGACCGTATTTTTTTAATATTATGTATATAATGTTGTAAATAAAGTACCTATTTGTATTATTTTATTTTTTATATAAGTTTCAAAGAAATAAAGTAGAATGATATATTGACGAAAACTAGTTTATTATTAAATCACAAATCCTTTTGAAAACATTATGATAATTGTCCATAGATTTATCCAATAATGAATATTGTTTCAAATTTTTCCTATGCAAACGACAACTGACTATTCAACTATATTTCTACAGATTGCCACATTTAAAGAATTGAGCAGTAGTGGATTGACCATAAGGGCCACCATTTATATAATTGTAGCAATTTTGATATTTTTGGCTGCAACACTTTAGAGCTGTAATTGATATGCTTCAGTGAATAATATAAGGAGTTACTAAGGATTGTTGAAGGATTGAAGTACAATGAAACAATGGAAATACCTAAAACCTTTTTTTTCTCATATATAAATACAAAATAGATTCTTAAACGTTAATAAATACATTATTTGTTATTCTCCTTACGATTAAACATAAACAAATAATAATAATAATAAAATAAAAGAGTCAATAGGGCTTATCTACAATTCGGTGGTGGTCTCGACTGGCGAATGATCGCCATAGGCGAAACCTAAATGCGAGTAGTCTTTCTTTTCTCTGAACATTACGTTGTCATTCGATGGACTTGCGTTCATGTCGTCATCATCATCAGATGACCTAAAATGAATGTTGGTTATTTAACCATTGAGTCATAGTTTAAGTGATCTTATACCTTTGATATATGTGATGATCCCTCCTTAAGGAATGAGTATTAGGATTATTGAGCATGTGCTCTCCAACGCTGGAGGCTCGGGCTGTCGTTGCATCATCGCTGCTTACAGGACTTTGTTTCCCTGAAAATTAACTTGGTTAATAAGAGAGCTTTAATTAAAGGTAATTACTAATTACCGTATTTCTTCAAATTATTTTCTTTGCTTATATAACTAACATTATCCAAGCTGAAAGCATGGTTCTTATTGCTAAAGTCTAAGTGGAGATCGTTGAAATCGTCGGGATCGTCGACGGGTACGCACATCTGGAGTACCTGCGTTTCGTACTCCTTCAGGTTGGGTTCGACGTACACCGAATCGTACCTGGCCGGACTTGCCGGAACCACATACGATCTCTGCATTTGGTCTTTAAATGATTTGTAGCGAGACCAGGAAACGCAGATATAAATGATGCCGACGATACCCAAGACGAATATAATTATGGCAATTATGATCAGGGCGTATGGGAAAACCTCCCCATTGAATGAAGCTATGGATGAGGTTTTTATCTTGTGCACGATCAGAGGTTCGTGGATGTTGAATACTGTGTGTTTTATTTGACCGGACACGTCGAAGGTGATGTTATCCATTGAAGACTTCTCGAAGATTGACCTCTGAACTATCGAGTGGTTCCTGGGTAATATGGTATCAGTTTCTGGATCGATCACGTAAAACCAGATATCCGTCCCGTCTTGATCCACCTCCAAAGTCTCGTTAACACTAATATACTCTCTAGGTACTAGCTTCTCCACTCCAAAAATCAAACCGGTTTGCTCTTGAATGGTGGCTGCCAGAAGCTCCGTCTTCGAAGCAACAACATCGGGTTTAGCATCACCAATCACCAGTACCATCCGATTCTCTTCGGTAATCAAATTTATAATAAGTGGAGCTTCAACTTCATGGAAATCTTTTGTGGAATTCGGATTATCCCTAGCTTTCACGACCAATCTGAACGGTTCACCATTATTCCGTTTCTCGAACGTCCGCTTCGTTTTAACAATCCCAGAAGACGAGTCCATATTGAAATATTCGCTGCTACCGTTTCCACTAATGGAGAACTTGATTTTACCCAGTTTTCCGCTATCTTTATCCTCGGCCTAAAATTACAATGCGCGATTTTATGGTTATTTTCTTATGTTCGTGGTAGAAACACTCACTTTGATCTGAAGAACTGTTGTAGCCAGCGGCGCGCTCTTCGTGATTGCTGCGTAGTACTTTGATTTAGCCGTCGGCTGGTAAATGAAATACGGCTCGTTGTCATTAACGTCGGCTACGTGAATTGTGACTTCGGTTATACTGAATTCTTTGTTAATGAAGCCCTGAAGCGACATGATTTGCACCTCGATGTTGTAAGTCTCCTCAGTCTCATAATCTACAGTCTGGTTTAGATACAAGGCGCAGTTTCTTTCTTCTGTCACGTTAATTCTAAATTTACCTAAAATAATGTAATCAATCAATATATGCCTCATACAATATGTAATTCCAAAAATACCTTCTTCATTTCCTGATATAATCTGGCATTTCAGCGGTATATTCAAACCGTGGCGGATACTATTTACTATAGTCAAAGTTTTGATCAATTTGTCAACAGTTGCGTTTTCAAAAACTTGAACGCTGTAAGATGTGTCTGCAAATCGAAGTCCAACTTCTGGAGCTACAGTGGCTACGTGTTGAATGTATATATCCAAAGTTATTACTGAAGATAGTTGAGGTTCACCTAAATCGTAAGCTCGTACATCCACCTGAAATAATGTAAATATCAAATTGAAACAAAAAATAATTGCTGACGGTTTTATAATAGTTAAAATATAAAAAGCCTATAAAGTATTTTTATATAATAGACAAACTAAATACCTGATATTCAGTATCAATTTCCTTCTTCAAGTCATTTGTAACTTTTACTACTCCTAAATCTGGATCAATTTGGAAATACTTGGAAGACTTTCCACGTCCAATTATCTCATAACGAACCTAAAATAAAATATTTTCTTTTAAAATTAGGCGCAAATTAAATTATTTCAAATAATAAGAGAAGCAGGAGTTCTTTTCTCCAATTTATCTCTAAAATTGTGTGAAATAATGCGAAATTACCTTGTTTCCTGGAGCTGTACCATCGGAATCTGTAGCCATGAGAGTAGTAACTGAAGTACCAATGGCGACGTCATCATCAAGTGTTATGGGATGTGGAACAAGAGTGAAAACTGGAGGAATATCGTTACGATCCTAGAAATACAAATTTGTTGTTGTAATTGATCAAGTAAATAGTGATATAAATTTAAACTTACTTCGACGTTAATGATGACTTTAGTTGTGCTTCCATTCTCGTTGGACATGTTTTCTAAGGTACCAATCACTAAAATATGCTGCGTTTCCCTCTCGTAATCCAAACCTCTTATAGTATAAATTGCTCCACTACTTTCATCGATTCTAAATAAATCAGTTGGGCCACGAACTATCACGTAATTAACCTTTTTTATTGTATCCGGATCGAAAGCCTAAGAAGATTATAGATAGAATTTGTTACAACTGAAATATTAAATGTTAAACTAACCATGACATCGGTAACAAAGTAGTCGGGTACGTTTTCAGGAACTGAAGCCACGTATTCGGGTCTATGGAAAATAGGAACTTCATCCTCTATATCGATGACGGCCACTGATACTGTAGCTGTAGCAATCCGAGGATCCAGGGCTCCATCCTTAGCGGTGACCACAAATTGGTAATTCTAAAAGTACAAGTTTGAATAAAGTTTTGCTCAAAAATATGCTAGGATTAGTTACCTTCTGCGTTTCATAATCTAAGGCGCGGTTTGTAAGTATTTCGCCAGAATCGGAATCGATGCTGAAGGGAAGATTGTTTGGTATAGCATAGGAAACTATAGCGTTGACGCCCTCATCGGCATCCGTGGCGCGGACGAAGCCCACGGAAGTGTTATTGACGCCTTCTTTCACCGTGAAACTGTACGGATCGCCCACGAACTCAGGATTCTTGTCGTTAATGTCTGTCACCTTGATATTTACAGTCGCCGTGCTCGCCAACTTCCCAGCATCCTCCGCTTTTATAATCTGAAGAAAACGATACTCTAAACATAAGCTCCATAAATTTATACCATCCAGAGAGCTTACCAAGCGATAGCGCGTCAAGTCCTCTCGATCCAGTTTCCTAATAACGGTAATTATACCAGTCTTAGCGCCGATTGCGAACTGCCGTAAATCGTTTCCAGACATTATTGAATAAGTGACCGGATCATTTTCCGGATCCACAGCCTGCAATTAAAACAACTCATTGAAATCTGATCTACGCGAAGACTTTGTTTTATTGATGTTTTACCACTATCGAAGCCACTGTTGAGTTAATGGTAGCGCCTTCGCTGACTTCGATGTCGTAGACGGTCTGCTCAAAGATAGGACTTTGCGTGTTAGGACCTGGACTTATGGTCACTTCAACTATAGCTTGTGTATACAAGCCTCCCTTATCCGTAGCTTGGACTGTTAAACTATATTGATCACCTGCATTCAATTTGCCAACAGTCTCCAACAATCCACTTTTCGGATTTATAATGAATTTGTTATTGCCGTTGTTGGAGACGTGGTAGATGGAATATACGATTTCTGCGTTTTCTCCTTCATCGTTGTCGGTGGCCTGTATGGTCATAACCTTCCGTTTAACATCACCGGCGGGAATGGAGACCGGGGCTATTATGGGGAGAACCGGAGGATTGTCGTTAACATCGTTCAGATTAACGGATAAAGATTTCGGAGCACTTGCTGCGACACCGGTTTTCTCTCTCGCAACAACTTGAAATCTGAATCTGCCCGGATTCGGAGGATCCCTGTCGATGTTGTTCTCATTGACCACCAAACGATTACTTTTATCAATGGTAAAATACGGCGTCGTTAATTCATAACTGTATTCTGGCTTCTCATCATCAGGGCCCTAAAAATAAAACTTGTTATTTCATTTCATAACATAATCATACTGTAATTATTACAAAATCTTTATCGACAACGCTGATTATTAGGGGATTTCCATCTTTATCCACAACATTAGTTCCAATAGGCGAGTTTTCATCTACAAAACCTTCCGTTGAAGTGAGCATAATTTCAGGAGGATGAGCATCAACTGGTTTTACAGTTATACCAAGTTTTGCAGTTGTTGAGCGTTTAGCTTCTGAAATCTCTTGAGCCTGAAAATATAAATTAAAAATAAAATAATACTATTACATAATGTGATAAATATTTATTACTTTCAAAATAATATCGAAACGTTTTGCAGTTGATGTGTCAACGGATTTAATTTGATGCACGGCACCAGTTTCCGGATCAATGCGGAAGTACTCTGAGTAGGTGTCAGGAGTGCCACTAACGAAGGTGTACCTTATAGGTGCGTTAATAGTATCCATATCAACAGCTTGTATTTTCTCCGGGCTTATATTTAGAACTCCTTGATTACCTCTGCTTGATACCTAAAATTGATGGGATTAATAAGAATCACTAATTAATAAATTAGTTATATAATTACAGAAGCTGAATATTCCGGGTTTATGCAAGCCCCATCCAAAAGCATACAACCTTTGTAAATGAACGATGGATTCTGATCATCGTCATCTTTGATGTTGACCGTCAGTGTCGTCGTGGCTGACAATCTCTGGGAGACGTTCCAAGCCTTATCCGTAGCCAAAACTGTGACATGGTACTTCTGGGTCTTCTCGTAATCCAATGTTCTATTAACCGTTACTTGCCCTTGATGTGGTAAATTAATGGCGAAGAAACCATATCCATCTGCTACATCAGAGTTTTCATCTTCTCCTGGTATTATCGAATATTCAATCAAACCATTAACACCATTATCTTTATCCGTTGCGTGTATATTTTGGAAAACCGTTGTACCAATTGGCGTTAACTGAAATGTAATAAATTGTAGCAACACGCAAGAACTAAACGCATAATGTTAAATTACTTCTGATATAGTTGTTTCGTATGGAGTATTTATAAACTCCGGGACGTTATCGTTGATGTCGGTCAGTCTTACTATCACAGGAACAGTCCTTCTTTTGTGCGTAGCTTTTATGGTACAAACCAATTGGAAGACGATATGCGAAAGTCCATCCTCATCCCTATCAAGCGGCGACAATAGTTGCAGTTTTTTACCATTTAGGAAAAAGATTTGAGGTCCTTTCTGAAATAGCAGCTCCAGGAATATATCCACGAACGGCTCACCGATTATGGGCAGCTCAGGTGGATTCGTTTCCTGACTAATAGCTGCAAAAGCATCAATATACGTCTATTCAGAACAAAACAAATGTTAATAATATACTTACATGAACCCCTGCTCTCCTCGATGTCCAAGATGATATTGGATTGACCAGTTTCCACATCGCATAATCCTGAAAGCAAAGACACTCGCTTTTAGTGACTTTCATTTATTACTTGTAATTATGAAGATTAGTTCACGGATGGATTCTCCTTGTTACTATTATCCATGGAAATGATTACTCTTGCTGTCCGAGTCCTCGATACGTTGAGGAGCGTGAAATCGGTAATAATAAGCGAGAGAGCATGTTTATTTGATGACTCTCAACGTTTTGTGCTTCCGTTAAATTGAAATTGGATAGAAGAAATTGAAATTTCGTGATGCATATTTATTAATTACATCAACTACATTTTATTATAATAAAATATAAATTTCTATCGCTATTGCGAATGATATGGTTACAGTTCACATGGTCATTATAGTTGATATAGTAACTACTATTGATATTGCAAAAATTAGTATGGTTGCTATGGATACTACGGTTGTTAAGGTCGCTGTGGTAACCACATCATTGTAACTGTTGCTATCCCTACGGTTACTATAGTTTCTCTTGCTATGGTTACGGTTGTTATAACGGTTGTTAAGGTTATGGTTACTATGGCTACTATTGCTATTGTTACTATTGTTATAGTTATTATGGTTATTGTTTCTGTGGTTACTGTTATTATAGTTATTGTTACTTTGGTTACAGTTGTTATGTATTAAGTTCCTATGGCTACGGTTACGATAGCTAAGGTTTCTGCAGTTAATGTTAGCATTGTTTTACCAGAAAATGTTGCAAAATCATAAGTTATAAAACCTAACAACCTAAACGATTTAATAAATTATGCATTTTCTTCTCAAACAATAATTAATATATACACTAAATATGGTATAGATATGATGATTTTTACGCTTGCTTTCAAATATCTAATTATACAAGTGTGTTAAGAAATCATTCAAGCGGATTCCGTTACATCAACTATGTAAAACACATTTTCCTTTCCATCTACATCTACAGTGCATTCTACATATTTCAATGCTTTCTACACACTTCAATATTAAAAAATTAATCATAATATTGAAACATTAATTTAAAAAAAAATGTTACAGAGGAGAATACTTGTAAAGATATTTCTATAATTGATTCTTAAGTATTTAAGTCTTATTTACAAAATTACATGTTAAAAAATATATGTTTCAATGACCACAGATGTTTACTTTTTTCAAAGATAATATATTCGTTTTAATTATTAGAAATTCCATTAGAAATCATGAATTTAAAACGCAATTATTTGACTGTTTATTATAAAGAGAAACTATTTATTTATTACTTTCGTCAACAATAAAATGTGTTAAACCAATATGATTTTTGTATTAAATAGACTTTGATTATTATTTTTATAATAATCAACTAATATTTATTTCACACATTTTATATTGCATTGAAATTGGAATTTCACGAAATTGTTAATAATTAAAATATTTATTAAAGAGAATCTTTACTAATTTATTAAAACTTTCTGGTTTCTTTTCCTTATAAAGTATTTACAATATAATATACGCTATTTGGCAAGTTATGTGTGTATACGAAAATATTCTAATATTAGAATATAGCAGTTACTTCATCAGTAGAATTACAAGTATACACGTATAATTATTAAAGCGTTTCATACTTTGACAAACACATTTACATTAATAATTTATAAAGTTAAAACAATGCAATAAACAAATAAATTTGTAATTTCTATTAATAAGATTTAAGAAGAAATTATTTTTTATTTTTTTCCTTACTTTTGTAATTTGGTCAATATATAATTACGTCGATAATAATGATAGTATTTAAGTTAATGTTCTATACAGCGAATATTTTAATCATGTAAATATACGCGTATATTTATTACTCATCTCTTCGAAGTAGTCCACGAGACTGCAGGTCAACTCTTTTTTCTCTTTTCTAAAGGAGGCCAAAAGTGCTTGGTTTTCCTTCAGGCGTTATTCTTAAAACCCAGAGTCTTTCATTCATGAAACTTATCTTCGATCAATATAAAACAATCGTAAAAGTAATTTCATCTTAAAATATATACCAAACATCTACAAGCAATAATAATATGCTGTGATCAATAGCACATATTAAGAATATAATCAATTTTGTTTATTAATAACAATAACTGGGCAATTAACACTTGCTTATTTATTCCATATATTCAAATTGTTGTAAAGATATGCTTTTGCTTTTTATCTATTTGTAACTGTTGCCAATAAGTTTAATTACAATATATTCATGTTGAAGAATAAGTAAATTTGGTCGCGAGTGCCGTTGATCAGATAAACTATCCTGGTGGATGTTTACCATTATTGTGAATATAAACATTACATCACTTACTTAAATCTATAAACTAAATCTACTGGTTTATAACGCTTAAGTCTATTTGTTGCTTTGCTGTTGCCAAGTAAGTCAATAGCCAGAACATTATTATGTAATTCAAGTCTGTTTGTGTATCTGCTACTAAACTATCTGCTACTAAAAGATCTTCATGTATTTTCATATTTGAGTTGAACCACGGTGCCCTGATGATACTTCTTAGGTATTTTGATTGAAATCTCTGGATAATTTGTATGTTCGATTTGCTGGCTACACCCCATAATTGGATGCCTTATGTTCACACTGGTTTTAAGATTACCCTGTATATTGTATAATAGTTTATTCTCCACTGATAATTCCTACTTTTGTCCTAATAACCAATAGAGTTTTCTAAATTTTATTTCTAATTGTTCCCTCTTAGACTGAATGTGGTCTTTCTAGGTAAGCCTTCTGTCGAGATGCATACCTAAGTAATCTCAAACTATATAGTACGAAAAATACATATCATTGTGATAATAAATTACAAACGAAATATTATTGTTATGTATCTTTAATCTTTAAAGCATACATATATAATTATTAATTTATAGAGAAAATTATCAGTGCCTTGTTATAAATCGAGTAAGCTAATCATAATAATAACAAAGAAGCTTATTATCAGATGGCGCCTGGACTTGCTCTTAGCCACATGATTAATTATCTGTATCTATCTGAATAAGGAAACAATACGAAGCGAAACGATAAATCTTTCGCATAATTTTTGCGCTTCATTGAATGGAGGTTAATACGAAGCAAAGGGAAAATGACTAAAAAAAAGATGTATCATTCATCTTAAGCTTCCCAGACAATTGCGGAAGACGATAGTACGATAAAATGTAATGTTATTGCCGTGCGAAAGCCTTGAATGGTTTTAAGGTGATTTATTTGAAACAATTGTTCATGGAGAGCAATTCTCTTCAGGCCGATACTTATATCTAACTTCAAACAAAAAAGATCTCTTTGAAACACTATTAAAAGACATAATAATTGTTAAAAATAATTAAATTTCGGATGGGAATACTATTGGTCACAAAGACCTATATTCTATAGCCCTTTGCAGCAATAATTATATTTTTTATTGAATACACTTATTTTTTTTGCAATTATTGTTGAAATAAATGTTATTATTATTATTGAATATATTGTAGCTATTTAATCTGTTAAGAAAACGTAAAAATATGTAACAAATAATAACTGTTAATTGTAAGAAATTATTGGAAATTAATATGAAATTAAAATAAATTATCAAAAAATAATTAAAGTCCCTATGAAATTTCTTAATAGATAATATTAAATGTACGTACGATTATACGCACATATTCATCATTATTTACAATCTTGTAACCGCAGTAACGTACAAATATCCTTACGAGCGTACAATAAAGTCCGTTATATATGGCTTCTATTTCATCAATTTCAGATGTTAAATTAGTATTTCTTAAAAAAATACTAAATAATTACATATTTATATTTATATACAAGAAATTCAAGTTAAAGTTACTATAAATAAAAAAACATAATCTGGATGAAATATTATATAAGAAAATATTACGGTTTAACATTTTCTTATTCGTATTTTTATATATTTTTATTAATTGTAATCTGTCACATTTTGATAATAAACAAATATATTTTACATAAGAAATGTTATGAAAGTTAATTAGAAAATTTTTAATAATAAACAAAATATAAAAAACTACATTATTTATGAGAAAATATTATATTATATTAAAAAAAATGCAAATTCATAATATTGATTAATGCAATTGATAAATAGAATTAAATGAAAAAAAAATAGATGTTTTTGGTAAAAATTATATCTTCAAGCTAAGTAATATCAGCGTGTAAACTACGGATTAAATCTAATTTTATTATTATATAAATCGTAAATATATTTATGTGCAGCTTGCGACGGTCGTGCATATAATATTATGTCGGCTTTTATACGCTATACAATCAAGTTTACTGCTTTTTGTTCTTACATATATTTTTTCATTGTATTTTATTTTATTTTTGCATTTGCTTGCGTTTTCTTTTATTTCGGTTTTGTTTCAGAATAATAAAGGAGAAACAAAGGATTGAATGGTTAATGTGGGGTCCATGCGGCCATTTATCATTGGCTCGGTTGACATGCAACGCAACCTAACTGGGAAAACATAGATAAAAGTGAGGCATACTGAATAAAATAAAATGAAATAATATACGTTGATATATAATACTATATACTTGTGTGTACATTTATATATAATATATATATACGTATTGTGTACATGTGCATGTTGGAATAAAAGTTGGTTACCTCTGGTACATGGACATCATGAGTCAGAGAGTGGTAGTTGGCTTGGAGCGTTGGCGTAATAAAGTAATAAAGAATATGCAGCATACACAAATGCATACATAGAGAAATGCGATAATGATGCGATACAGAGTCGCATATTTTCATCGTCGGGGCAAATTGCCAATTAAAACTTTTACTCGCTTTTCTAACTGATAATGCACAATTTTTACATTATTTGTGCACGTGCGTTACTAGATAATTTCAACTAGTACTGTATTTTTTATTCTTTAAAAAGTAACGTTTTATCATTGACAGAAAGACATTATTTCAAAGTTGACCATTTATAAACATTTATTTAGATACATTCTTTCAGTATTACATCAATATAATCTCTTCAACTCATTGTAATAATTCTAGGAATGTAAAAAAATGCAGGTACAGGATACTCGGTTGTCACATAATTCGGTATTCGAATAGAGGAATCCATAAATTCAAACTTCTCAGTTTTCCAACATTTCAATGTTTAGGAATAAAATATGTTTGATAACTGAACCATAATTTTTAAACAATGTGTCAATTAAACAAATCTGTACGGTTTTCGAATAAAATGTCAAGACAATCTTCGGGAATGAAGTATGTTCGATAGCCGAAACCTCGGTTACGACTAAACAACCTATCATTGAAAAACATCTTTAAGTTTCGATTATTCGATGTTGGAACAACTTTAAGGAAAGAAATATGTTCAAATATCTAAATTTGTTGTGAACACACAGTTGAGTTAAAAAAATATTTACTTTTCAGTTTTCGAACATTTAAATGTTTCAACAAACTAGGAACTTCAGTTGTAAATGAACATTTTTTTTTGCTCTTCGATTTCAGAAAATGTTGATGTTGGGATAATATATAGGAACGAAATATTTTCTACCAATAAAACCTATGTTATGTCTAAAGAACCTATTATTTTAAGAAACTATATTTTTTTGTTATCGAATATTTGATGATGAAACAACCTTTAGGTATCATCAAATATCTAAACATCTGTTGACCAAACAACCTGTCATTTAAAAATGTCTTCACTTTTGGATTTTCGAACATTTCAATGTTTCTTATAGTGACAAAATATATAGGATAACCGAAATCTCATTTATGAATAAACATTTTATTGTTCGGTTTGAAAATCTTGATGTTGTGACAACATTTAGGAACGAAATATGTTTGACAAACCGAAACTTCAGTTTAGATTAAAAAATCTGTTCATTAAAAGTATCCTTACTTTTATGTTTTCAATATTGGGACGACTTTACGAACAAAATGTATTGGAAAACTTAAACAGTTTTGATTAAATATCAATTAAAAAGACTTTACTTAATGATGTTGGACATCAGTAAGTTCGTAAGTAAGTTCGACAACAGAAATAAATGACACTGGATATATTTAAATTTTCCATTATGTATGAAATTCGATGTTGGTACAATCTATAAGAGTAAAATATAATCGACAACCGAAACCATGGTTATACCTAAATAATCTGTCAATAATAAAATCATTACTTTTCGGTTTTTGAACATCGATATTGTGACAACCTTCACAATTGAAATATATTCGAGAACCGACCGAACCTTCTTTTATGAACTAAAGAACCTATAAAATTACAACTTTTCTAATGCAATTCATGATTATATTGTTCTTCTATTACAAACCAAAGTCATTATTTTATGGTTCTCATAATTAACATTGACGGATGAAGAATCTTAAATGTCAACACAATGCGGCGTTGCTCAAATCCAATCATGCACACGTTCATGCAAATGCAAATAATGACTTTTGCGCTAATACACGTAATATATTATAGATACATACGAAGGTTTTTACATCATCGTTTAGCATAATTCTCAAAGCCAATGATATATAGTTGGCAGTAAGGCCGTATTTACGAATGTAAATGCATCCCATCTCAAAGTACTGCAGCATCAATGATTTCATAACCAGAAAAGTATATAATCTTTATGTATTTATATCTTCCCGTGTTGTCATGATGCATAATGTGAATAATATAAATCTTCTAAATTCATATATATTTCTTAATATTTTAGATATAAATCAAATAAGCTTATATTTATTTACATATTTGATACTAATTGGACAGTAATTAAATCATTTATTAAAGATTAAAGTTTTGTAAATGGTAAAATCACATGTTTTTTTTTTAAATATACATATAAGTAAATTATCTTAGGTTAACGGCATATTAGTAATTTATAAAACATGTGAATTTTTATGAGTTACAATTATTAATTCTTGAATTTCAATAGATCACATTTTGCACATTATAGTATTATTTTCCGGGCAATAAGACTTATAGTCAATAGCCCTTTGCAGCAAGGAAATTTTATTTTAATTTCTTTTTATTTCCTCTTTATTTTTATTATATCGAGTGTAATTATTGTTACAACAAACAATTTGTTAAATATTAGTAACTATATTCAAGAAATTAATTTAAAATTTTCTACATTTTTAATTACTTATTTGCATATAATTGAATTAATATCAAATATGATTATTTGTTTCTTGTTGATTTTCTAGAACTCGTAAATTGTTTGGTTATTTTTTATTGCTGAATTTATGTTTAACTTTTTGAAACTTATACCTGCATTTCATACTAACTTCTTATTGAACTATGTTATATAATACAATCATATAAATGATAGTTCAATAAATTTATGATAGCATAATAAATTATTATCAATAATCTTCGTAACTTAGTTCGAACATATGTAAATACTATTGAAAAATAACTGAAATATGAAGGTTATTAACCTCGCCCATTTATCAAATTGATATTTCCCTTTTAGCGGGAGACTTTATTACTGTACTTTTACTATTCGGTTTGCTCGGAAATTTACGATCTTATTTACAACCTATCATTCGACTGAAGATATTTTCCTTTCGAATGGTACCATAATTCAAATACTACCATTCTCCGCAGATCGATCAAATTCGTACGTACAGCATCCTTTTACGCACGAATCCTTTCACTATAAAATTTCACGGTAATTTTAAAATCTGCGACCTTCGACAGAATTCACTATACTATGGTCATAACTTCTTTTGTTCGAAGGTCAGAACAAATTTAGCTTTAAGCTATATTCAAGTAACATTATTATGTTGTTATAGTGAAAATATTGTTTTAAAAGTATATTTAAAATGCCATGAATTATAATAATATGGGACCCGTTCAAAGACCCGACATTAGACTTCCCTGTCAATCATTTGCCCGACGTCCATTAGCCCGACATCCATTAGCCTGACTGTATCAAATTCCCGACATCCGTTATCCCGACTACACCAAATTCCCGACATTCTTCATCGCGAACATTTTCTTAGATTATGGATATTGGTGAACAGTGAAAACACTGTAACACGATAAAATAAGATCGCACTATGCAAAACGAACCCTGGAAAAAATTAATGATTTGGTATGGTATTGCAAAAAGCGGATAATGTCTAAAATGATGTCCATCTACAAATATTTTAGTCAAAACCCAATTGATTTTTATCTATCCGACATTGAACATTTGTACACTATATAGCAATAGATTGTTGATAACAAGGATGATTGTATTATTGAATATACAAAAACTACATTGCTTTCCGGTACCCCAAATACATACGTACAAATAGCAACAATACACGAGTCTATTTACATGTTCAATACTGAACAATCGTTTGTTCTGTTAACTTATTTTTTTTTAAATTTAAAACAAAAGGTTTATTAGGAGTATAGATTGATCAGTAATACGTTTTATAATCGAAAATATAATACGTATTTCAATATATTCAGGCCTTTACTTTTCTCAAATATAATTATTTAACTTAAGTAAACGGAAATCTGTAGTTTTTTTTTCAATAACATTCTCTTCGATGTTTTTGTAAATGTTATTGAGAGATCTGCAGGTTTAGGGTGTGCGATGGTATAAAATCAGTGGAATAGGTTAAACGGCGATCGACTTTTGTTACGTGTTTATATTGGGAGGAAAAGAAACTGCATTCGCGCTGCGAGGCCGTTACTTTCACATTATTAACCTCTTCATCATTTTGCTACACATATTTACATTTATCCAAAGTTGAATACACCATTAAATTCATCAAGATGATGAATAGCCGGAGAAATCGAAGTCTCCTGCATCCAGGTTCTTGTTCATCTTGCGTACGTACACGCAGATGGGAAGCACGATCTCAAATTTCTATGGGCATCTAAATATCCTCCTCAATGGAACGAAACACACGCAGAAAATCCATTGTTACGCTTCATTGGATAGGTATTCAGATATTCGTTGAACTTGAAGACTATTCAACTTACTGAACTTTATGAAAAGCTTAAGAAAAATCAACAATTCTCACTTTCATTTACTTATGTAAATCAAGTTTAATTATCGCTTTGTTCTATATTTATTAAAAGCTGATTAAATTGAGGAATCCGAAGGTTGCTCCGTGCATTTCAAATGAATCGTATATAAAAAAAAGTTGACACACATTCGTTCGAATGCATTTCGTTGTCGGTATGAAATGTTGAGAATCCGGTGGAGTTCTGCGGACGGAGAGGAATACAAAAAAGGAGCAGGATTTTAAAGTCTCGCGAGTAAATAAATAGCGATTATATAACGGCTGGAAACATACCGATTGCTCGTTGTAATCCCAGTAAATATACACGTGAAGTCATCTCCGTTCTCTGAAGATTATAATCGGTTGATATTTAATATGGAAATGGTATTTAAAGAACATTTTTATGTACATTATAATATCCTAGTTTATCTTCTTTATGACCAATTTAGGCAGTTTTTTTTTGTTCTATTATTTTATTATATTTGCAGTTCTATAACTATATGATGATTTTTCAACCTTTAAGGAAAATTCCTTCAAAGTTAGAATATTATTCTATAAATTCAGTATTAAATTTACCTTCTTTATATAAAATGTATTAATAATAAACTAAATTTATTTTATGTTTCTTCCTAAGGGTTATATGTATTAATACGTAAGTTACGAACAATTTAAAGAAATTATTAAGTATTGGGTTAATGCATCAAGCGTTTTAACAAAATACTTATTTTGAAAAAAAAACATAGAAATACTTTTCGAAATCATACTGAAGAAACTAAATAAACCGATGATTTGTATTGTAAATATAACATTTGTGTTAGGTTTTAAAATTTATTTGAACTATAATGAATTCGGACTGATTGAAGCCGCATTATTTGAAGCATTTATGTAGTTTATTTTCAAGACTATTTGCATCTTTTACTACGTCTAATTTTTACTATGGTTTAAAGCCCTTTGCATCAAAAGCATTTTCTTTTACTGTATTTAATTTATTTTTTGTAGCTACTATTGTGATAAATGTTATTAATATTTTGTAATAGTATTAATAAAGGTAATAATTTAAATTTTCTAATAGTAAAAATAATAATAATAAAATGAATAAGTGCTTTAACATTTAAGTGAAGTAATCTTTGTTGAGAATACAGAATAAGTATACCAAACTAGGAGTGTAGTTTAGATCCGGATTATTTTGTAACCATAATTTATGATAATAACTCATTGCATTATTAACAGTGTTGTTGTATGACGTTGCTTGGTTCTTTATATTAAACACATATCCATATGGATTGTTGCCCGTTCATTATTCATAATTCACGAAGGTAGTGATTTCAGACTCGGATGAGGGTGCAACTGGCTCGTACACGACCGAGACGCATTATTCAAAAAGCAAAATGTAAACATATTCTGGATATAATTTATAGTTTGAAATTCCATAAACATTAATCAAACACAAGGTAAACCGTAAACTGCATAAAGTTATGATTTTTTAAATAAACATTAGGTGACGTTTATATCGAGATTTGACGATAAATAAGGATAATTGAGATAAATCCTGATGTCAATGTTTACTTTGAAATAGTTAGAATATTTGTATGATATTTTTCTTTGTTGAGAACACAGAATACACAGTTTAGATCCGGATTATTTTATAACTTTTTTTTATTAGAATCCTTAAATCATTTTCGTATTCAAGGAATATATATTTCCACAGTATTAATATATGAATATGATGCATCCCTTGAAATTACTTTCAGAAGTCTGAGCTGATATTTTGCACAATGATAATCAAATGTTTCTTTTTAAACAAAGAAAAGTTTTATTAAATATAAAACAAATCTAAGTCTGGTTACACATTTCCTAAACACATTTATAAATGAACGTCTAAAGTTAATTTCTGTATTATTTCTTAACACGAATACTTTTTCTTTCTAAATCAGGTCAATGGTTACTAACAATTATTTAACCTTTTTTTATTCTATATAACTTTAAACTGTTTATTTGTTATTTTTCTTGACTGAAATCATCTTAATATCCTTTGTTTTCATTGCTAACAAAGTTTTCTAAAAATCTTCATTCAATAAATTTATATTATCGACATTACAATATATATTTTTGCGAACTACCAATCTCCAACAACTTAATTTGTAATTTCTTGACTGTTAATTTATTTTTCTAGGAAATTTATTTATGGTAAACATTTAATTTGAAATATATTTAGGTTTTAAAATTGCAAATTTCATAATATCAAATATTCGTTATCAGAGGTAACGTTAACAGAAAAAGACCATTCGTTTCTCATATTAAAGAGATTCTGAAATGCATCCAATAATTGACGTAATAAGTAAGTTTACTTCAAATTTTTGCAAATAATATCATAATATAAAATATTCTAATAGTTTATTACATATAAATTATGATATCAAATGAATTACATTAAAGAAAATCTTCAAGATTAATTATTATAAATATTTTCTTCATTTTAATACAAATGGGGCGAAACTACTTAGGTCGATAGCCCTTTGGTGACAACTAAACGTTATTATTAATATTAATATAAATTATATACAGTGGTACCTCGATATACGAGTGCCCTTATATACGAGTGGTTTGAGATACGAGCCGCCGAGCGAGCGATATTTTGCTTTAAGATGAGAGCAAGATTTGAGATACGAGGAATCGCACACTACACCGCTCCGCATGTTGGAGTCGTGCTTTGAGATACGAGCAATTTGACATACGAGCAAGGTTACGGAACGAATTACGAACTATAATAGATAGAAAAGATCCGAAAGATGTTTATGAAACTAGGATAGTTGAGGAATGCAACGTATATTCATTTATTGCTGTGTCTTGAGCCGTTTGGCTGTAATTCGCTGTCAAAGTTGAAGAAATGAAAAATTAACGAGCGAAAAAGAGCAGTGTCTTCACATTTTAGCGATTTTCTCGAAAACTATAATAGATAGAAAAGATCCGAAAGATGTTTATGAAACTAGGATAGTTGGGAAATATAATTCATATTCATTTATTGATGTACCTAGAGCCGTTTGGCTGTAATTCGTTGTCAAATTTTTGATATAATTCAAATACATTTCATGTTGTAATGAAATACAGTGGTACCTCGATATACGAGTACTCTAATATACGAGTGTTTTGAGATACGTGCGAGCGACATTTTGCTTTGAGATGAGCAAGATTTGAGATACGAGGAATCGCACACTACACCGCTACACACGACATCAATAGTTTCTCCCACCTCATACTAATTGCTTTGAGATACGAGCAAGGTTACGGAACGAATTAAACTCGTATGTCGAGGTACCACTGTATTTGGTTAAAAACATTTCGTATTATTTTACATTCCAATTATTCCTTCCTTTAATTTTTAGCATTATTAAAATGTTGTTTTAATAGTTTTCTATTGAAAAACAGTTGTTTCATTAAATGTATCTAACAAATTATTATAAAAACACATTTTTATTTAAATATCTGAATATAAGTACTTTAAAAGATTCTTAATTTTCTTAAAATAAAGAAACTTACATTTTTTTTAATAAATTATATTTCATATGAGGTATTTATTATTTATGTATAATTTAGTTCATTTGTATTTGTTACAACATTGTTAAAGTGTTTGTAATATTCAATGTGAATCATCAACTTAAGCGTTGATATAACATAGTATAACATAAATATTATCTAGAAACTAGGTGTAATAGTTATAAGTGCAGACGGTGTTCTAAAAACTGGAAGAGTATAAGGAGAATCGTGCAATTGTATGTCATTTTTGAGGCGATAATAGCCTCGACGTGTACTTGAATACGTACGTACCTACTCCAGTACACAATATTACTGTTCTAATTAATGAAAACTGGTCATTATGCAGCTATGAGACGAGGATTTATTGTAGGGAAAGAACTGTGCAATTTGCATTCCCAACACGATTCGTGCTGAAAGTAACACGCACGAAACGGACATTTCCAGGCGAAATACAACAATTGTTGCCGCCTGCTAATTGTTTCACAAATCGTTTTTTAAACACCTCTTGAACTATTTGTCTAAGTTTGTCTGTTTACTTTTCTCAAGTTTCTATTCGTTGAGGAATGTTTTCAACCTCAAGAAGCCTACTTTTCTTAATTGATTTGCTCTTAAAAAAAATAAATAGGTAATATCATATGATAACATTATTTTTACATAATTGTACATTTGTATAATATTTAGCAAGTACAAATAATTTGTATAACAATACCCCCCATTGTGCGGGTAATTGGGTTAGTTAGACTGTTTGAAACCGGACTAATGGAGGAAATTGCATAAATAATACACTTTCACAAAAGAGATTTTGTGAATGAATTCGTCTGGGAATTATTTTAACCTCAAGAAGACTACTTGATTTGCTCTTGTATATTTGTATAGTATTTAACAAGTACAAATAATTGGTAGAACAATACCTCTTATAGTGCGGGTGATTTGGTAAGTCAGACTGTTTGAAACCGGATTAAAGAAGAGATTAAATCGCATAATAAATTTCTTAAAAATATATTATATGGATAAATTTGATGGAAAATTATTACGTAATAGTAAAAGAAGGGCAGAAAGACCATAGGTTAATAGCCTTCGCAACAGTTAATTAATTTTTAATGTAATACTTTGTGAGAATTTATTTTAATTTTTTCATGAACATTTCTAACCAAACTATTGTAAATTCGAACTGATCAAAGTCGTACTATGCGAGGTCTTTCTATAGTTTCATAACAGATATTTTTACTAAAAATTAACATGCTCTAAACATGAATAATTTGCATTTTTTAACATTTTCCTATCAATGAATTTTCTTGGCAAATTTAAACTTCCACAGGAACATATTTTTTTTTCGTTTATGATTTATTTTTCTGATGGTTGTACTTAGATAAATGGACTTTTTTTCTCAAACATATTTCACAGAATTAATGTATATTACTTATAAGTTATAAATTTTATGCTAAAGTTCTTCATCTATTTATTTAACTATAATAATATTTTGTAAATTCTAAAGCTTTCAAAAGAACAAGAAATTTGAAACTTTAAGTACTTCAGATCGTTAGTATTTTTAAAGTTCTATTAGCTTCAGAAAAATCAAATTCCTTTTTGTTTTCCTTGCCATAATTTGAAGAAGACGACTTGACTAGAATAAGTTAAGAATATGAAACATTAGGTTATTAATCTCGTTAATATTTTTAATGTTCTAAAGTTTTAAAGCAGCTTCGTTTTTACATCTCTGGCCACACATAAAATACAGTACCACTTAATATACCAGATGAGTAAAAAAATAGATTTTAGTTCTAAAGTATTCATAATAAATTACAAATAATTTATTAAGTACATTTCATGGAAATACAAAACATTAATATTGGTTAAATTTCTAAAAAAAATATAATTATTTAAACATACTTATGGTCTTTCTTCAAATTACATATTTTTTAACCATTTTAAACTTTTCATTTAAATCTAAAATTTACAAATTGAATGAAAAAACATTGTAACATTGTTCCTAGTTTCCACGCAAATCTAATAACTCTACATTTAAATAATAATAAAAATCATAAAGCGAGAGATAACAATGTAAAAAGAATGCGAAATGCGTTTAACAAGATTTTTCCTTTGTTTTAAAATGAAGAAAGCATACTCATAAATAATGAAATCGTACAGATGCAATCCATTTCATTTCCCACAAGTTTCAATTGAACACAAGGCCTCAAGTAGTGTGGATAACAAGAATTATCGAAGAAACAACATCAAAAACAACAAGAACATAAAAAAGGTGATGCATGTAATTCATATGCCCGGTATATAATTTATTTTTTGTTCCCTCCACAAATCCAATATTTCATTCGGGGCACTTTCTAGCGAAACGTCTCCAATTACGGTGTATCAAGTATTAAGTTTCTACACGTTTTAGCGGTTTCCATGGAAAATCGAAATCCGGCGATCCATATCAGCCGCATTTAATTTTAATAACTGGATTTCAAAAAATAAAAACGCAATTAGTTTGTTTCGCTTAATTAAAAATAGAAAATAACGAATGACGAAAATTGGCGAAGTAGAGAAAAAAGAAACTTGAATCTTGATTTTATTATGTTTTTAATTGCAGTTGAATTGCAAAAAGCAATATCACATATTAACTTTAATTAGTTGGGAAAATGTTTAGTATTTAAAACTAATTAAGACGAGCTGTAAATTTGTAATTGAAGCTCAAATTTTAGAAAGGAATGATAAATCACGATTTTTCAAATGCTTTAAACTTTCAAATATATAATGAATATTAAATGCAATGTATTATGAAAAATAATATGTGATGTAAAATTTATTCTTTTTGAGTTTTTGTAAACTTTTTTGAGTTTATTTTATTTTAATTTAAAAGAAATATGTTCATAATTCAGGAGCGCACTTTTTTAAACCGGACTGATTGAGGACATGGAAATAAACTGTATTGCTGTTGGTTGCTTTATGTACCATTTTTTTTTTCAATAATTTATTTTATTCAGTAAATTTCCAATGATTTAGTGCGAGTTATTCATATTTTTCTTACATCTATTGGTTATCTTAATTATTGTAAGTAGAATCTCAAATATCTTAATTCACAATTATTAATTTTGTATTTTTGTTGTGGACTATTTTTGTTTGGAATATTCTTTTTCAATTAATTGTCTTTTATTTTGTATAATTTTCATGTTAATTAATGTGCACTCTGGACAGAAAGACATCAGTCAATAGCACTTTTGCCCAATTTTTCTTGTATTTTTTTAAACCAAAATTGAAAAATACACTAAATAACATTTCTTTAAACTTTTATATAACATTATTAATCCTATACAATTTAACTTAAGATGAATTAAATTGATAAATCACGTTTTTTTTTTAAATAACATTATCCTTTAATAAATTAAATTAGTGTCGTAAATTATTTTTTAATTCAATATTCAATAATGATTACAGATAGTTTTTTTTTCATAATTGATCATAAGTGTGTGATTCAATGCCAATGGAATGTTAATGTTAATGAAATAATTATCGTGTTTGTAATGTATGAAAGTTCCGTAGTAATTGAATGGTAATTTGTGAGGAAAGAACGATCGAAATGTGAAAATCCTGTGGAAACAACAATGTCGAATGCGTTCTTTTTTTGTATTATTATTTATTAATCGACGTAGGCCTGTGAATCGTGTTAACGATGGGAGCAATTAAAGGGGAAAACGTTTATTGGACTCATTACGAGTATGGAAATCGCTTACCTTTCGCATGAATTTGCTGCACGATCAGCAGAAAACACAGCGGAAGAAATACTGCTTTTCCAGCCATTCAGTTATCCTGAAACAAAACGAAAAGAAATATAGTTTTAGCAATCGTTTAAATTAAATAATTACAACAAAAAATATAATATAAATTGAATATTATAAATGAATTTTCTTATAAAAAAAAGATTTCTCCGATTTCTTGTATCCCATTTTTTTAATGGTTTCGGCTCTATTTCCGAACTTTAGTCCTTCTCAGCATCACTACTACCTTACTTTGCTGACCGGTCTGCTGGAAAAATCGGTCAGCGGTGGGATTCGAACCAGCACCATTTCGCACCAGATTTTGTTATACAGGTAGTCCTAACCACTCGACTTATATCCATTAAGACAATTAAATATAATTATAACAAAACATTTGTAAACACTTATATTCTTAAGTTTATGAAATTAACTATTATTAGATATTAAATAACATTACTATCTAATAATTAGTAAGACAGTTGTTTCCTAATGTTGGATTTCGTAAAGTAAATATAGATAATAGACCTGTCTAATTTTTTGTAAAACTAATGATTCTTATTGAAAATCTTACTAATATAACATTTTTTTATGGAAGAACTATGTATAAAAACATAATTAAAGTAATAAAGAAACAAATAATTTAAGAGAAAGTATACTAATTAAATGCAGCAAAACCTCAAATGGTATGGATTATTTTAAACCGAACTTATTGTAGAATAAAAACGAAAATAGACGTCAGTATAAAGAAAAACATCAATGGAAGATTTTTGTGTATATTTTTAAAATTTATTTATATTTAGCTTCTGTTATATTTTGCATTGATTCAAGCAGGACTATGTGAGGTGTTTCTGCAGAAATATAATAAGTATATATAAGAAAAATAAGAAGTGCACTAAATGTATTGAATTATCATTGATTTTTATGTACAAAGAGCTCTATTCAATTATTTTTTCGTTAGGTAAATCGTCTCTTTGTAATACGTTACAGGTATACGTACCTCTCTTTAGAAAATGTGTTAAAGTTTAAATAGGAGTATTATTTTTCTTTTAACAGTTTTCTATTACATGAAAAGTCTATTCATTACATGTGCAACAATTCATGTTGCAGGTAAAAATATCTTCAAATCTTTAGAAACTTTTGCTAGTTCTTTCAATGATAAATCTTAGTCGATTTTATCGATGCTTTGAAATGCTTCACCAAGGCTACGAATAGTAAAAGAACAAATAGAAAGTTGTTCGTCTTCTCATCGTTCTATTACACATCTATGCTTTATGTGTAAGTTTTTCCAGAAAATCGTTTTGTGTTAAAATTGAAATCAATTGAAAAGGTTTTGTTAAATCTTACTTTATTTTTGACTTGGAATAATTCGAATTTTGTATAGTCTGATTTTAAAATTTCATTGCAAAGCAAATTTTTAAATGAGTAAAAATATAATTAAATCAAATGTTAGTACACAAAGTTATTCTTTTTTATGTAAATTATTTTTGTATTATTAATTAATTTTTCGTTAAAGTTTCTTGTAAAGTAATTTATACAACTTTTTTTTTATTAGTGTGGTTTTAAAATCCGTTTTATTTATATATTTTAACTTCTATCTCAATAAATATAATGATTAATGCACTGAAGGTTTGTTATTGAATAAAATTCAGTATTAGTTTTAATTATATACATAGCCTTTTTAAAATATTTTTTGCACTTCAACGATCCTTAATAATTATGGAGAAATACAAATGAAAAGGCAATATTCTTTCTATATTTTTAATATAATTTCTTTCAATTTCTACGGATAGATGTTAGATGTAGAACAAAGTGTAATTTTTTATTTGAATTATTAATAAATATTTTTTAATTAGTTATTAAAATACTGGTGAAAAATTAACATTTGTTATGTATGAAATAATGAAATTCGATTAAATGAGTATAAAACATTTAACTAATCAAATAAATTAAAAAATAATTAATGAAAAGACATTTTTTTCACGTTTATGTAAACGACTTAAACAGATGAGTTCTGTTGAATTACGATATGAAGCAATGTTTTTAATTTTACTCGCATAAAAAGAAAACGTTGTCAAGAAGAGTTATGTGTCTTGGAAGAAGAATTGCACCAAAACGTCACGTATAATAATTAAAGTCTACATAACAAACATGTAAGATTGCTTTCGCAGATTGAAGAAAAAGGCGGAACGGTAACAATTATTTATAACATCACTTTTTTTTGCTCTTTATCTCAAGACTGGGAAAGTATGTACAATAAGAGCAGGAATTCATCAACACTGTATTTCGAAACGGCTTTTAGCGCGAATTTACTAAATTAAACATTGCTAGAGTTTCGCTTTAACACACATCACGAAATTACCGTTAATTTCGTAGGCAAATATTACGGTACTCTTACCTACTGATCGACGAATGTACACGAGAATCTCGTTTTCCTATATTATTAACCCCAAAAATACATAAGCTTACACAAGACAATCTCCTCTTTCGCAGCAGCGAAACTTCTTGCATACGTTAATTAAACGAACAATTTTAATTGTTGGGTTACGTTGATGCACGGAACCTCTACATGTCAGCGTGCTGTAATTACGTAACCATCTGCGTATTAAATTACCGAAGGTGCAAAGTGAAATAAAAAAAATAATATATAAAATATGAAAAAAAAAAAGAAATGCAATTAAGAAATTGAGACCAATTTTCGTATGCATGTTTTTGCACGGTGTCATTACGACAGGTTGGTTGCGGATTGGTGTGGGTAAAAGAAGAAGTAGAAGGTATAGCGGATGCTCCTTAAGAAACAGGAAGCGGAAAGGAAAACTTAATTAAAATGAGAAGGAGCGAATATCACAATGAACTGCGCAACGGTACATTGCGTAATGTGCGAATCGGTTTCATATAAAACGCTGTACGTGTGGATCGTCTTTTTTTTTCGTTGTTCTATTCTTCTTCGTCGAATTCAATTCGTCGTAAATTTTAATTATGTCTGCATTTATGTTGAACGAATGTGTCTGTTCACAAGTTTGTTTCCTTAAGGAAATGAGTAACATCAACTGTACTTTATGGTAATTTCAGTGAAATTATTGCTAATTAGAAAATAGTAAGGTGATGATTGCTTTAAGACTATATAGGAAGTCAAATATTTATTAGGAATATATTTCATAATTTATTTTACAATATGAGGAAATTGTCTTTGTTATGATTTATTTTTTATTACTTTAATACATTAAACGTAAAAGGTAAATTAAAACATAAAATTAACGAATTATTTACAATTAAAAATAATATAGTGATGAATATTAATATACGATTAAGCAGGAAGTTCGATATTTTTTACATATTTTTTTTAACCAGGAATACTCATTTTTGTTTTTGTTTTATATAATATTTGTTAAATAATTGAATATAAACATTTATATATTTCTATTAGAAACGACTTTATTGTAAATTAATGTAGATTACCTTAATTATTTTTTATTATAAAGTATCAAAATGTTGAGTATTATATGACTTATGAGAGAACTATATATTTGTTAGTTCTGGGTCACTTTTTTTTTAGATGAGATACTAGGAAACAAAACAATTCTAGTATTTTTCGTGATTTTTTTATTACGTTAGCTATACTTTATGAAAAAGTCAGTAAAACATAAAATAAAGCAATTATTATTAATTAAATATTAATGAAAGATTCATGATTTATTTGAAAATTATATGGGTAAATTCACTCAGAAAGTAAAAGAATGCTAATTAGTAAATAATAAATTGGTAATTACTATATGACTAATCAGGAAGTTGAAGATTTCTTACATATGTATAACTTATTAATTCTGAAATGAAAGTACAAATAACACACATTCTTGTTTCGTTTTGTATTTTTTATTGCTTTGAGAAATACCTGTACTTTATGGTAAATTCACTAGAACGTGAAATAAAGCAATTATTCCCAAATTAGATACTAAAAACTGCTGATAACTACATGACTAATATGAAACTTAGTTATTTAGTGTATACATAGTATTTTTTTTCATTTTACATCAAGAATTTTTATTTTAGATCAAGAAAACATAACAAAATTCATTTATTTTATAACTTTCAGAACTATTAATTGTTCTTCAAATAATAATTAAAGATTATTGTATAAAGACCTCAATCCGACAAATTTGTTTGAATAAAAATAATAAATTATTGCCAAATGAAATGGAATTCATATATTCAAAATTTCTATTATTAAACAAATATGATTTTAGAAATAATTTACAAATTATTATTAGCTATAATTTATACCAAATAATATGTCTTTTTGATAGATACAAAATACTTGAAATTAATATAAAAGCATAATATTTTAAGTTCCAAATAGTATAATTTTGTCATGGTCTTCTATGTATGTCCATGATCTACGAACAAGGACACATTTTTTAGATAGGTCGTGATGTTACAGTTTCTCTAATTTACCTCATCTCCCAATGCTATTTTGATTTTTTTCGTTCATTTCCGTTTCATTAAAAGAAATATATTATAATAGAATAATAAACAAAATGTATTGCATTATTTATACAAATAGTTATTATTATAATTTTCGCAATTTAATTAAAATTTAACAAAAACTTAGTCAAAAATGATCCTAATTTAAAAATTTACCATATTTTCTTATTAATAGTACTTTAAAAAAAAATCATTTCAATTGATAGTTAATAAACTTTATAAATTAGTATTCCGTCAATATTTACAAAGAAAGCTCAAAAATTTGAAGTGTAATGTAATTTTCATAACAAAAAGAGTAATTGAACTATGCAAATCTACTGAATAATGCAAAAACATATTACAAACATCTTTTAATAAATAATAATTAAAAAGTGAAATTGGATTTCTTAAGCTTGCTGATTAATTGATAAACAAATAATAAATTATACAATAGTAGGAAGTAATTCAATAACAAAACTAATTACTATAAACATTTCTTATTTTAATTATATGATTAGAATGTATTTTAATAAATTATTTACATTTAACTGGAACGAATTGTATGTGATTTACTTAACTGAAAAGGAGAAATCCGGAAGAAACTGAAACGTGCGATTTGAGGTAGCAATAGTATAGTTTTAGTATTCTCGTAGTCAAAATAATGGCTTAGGTAATCTTAAAAGGAAATAGGCCTATATGGAGATACTTCTAAAAGTGGAAGAGGAAGTAAAATTAGAATTAATTAAAGTATGATTGATAATATTAATTATATGGATTGAATGAACAGTTTTATATTTTATTATTCATATTTTTACGGATGTAAAATATTTTTATTGTATTAGAATCAGAAATGTGATATCTTAAAAGAATAATTACTAAAATGTTGAAAAATATATGCTAAAATTTTGTATTTATTTCTTGACTAATTTATCTCAATTATTAATTTCATAAAAAATAAATATCACTTTACGTAACTTATGACTTATATACTTATGTAATATTTCGTTTAAGATTGGCTACTCATTAGATGATACTTGCCAAGTAAATTGACAAATTACACCCTGAGTGTTTATTTCAACAACATTTATGATGTTTGTTTATATAAACATCTAAGATACATTGACAATATCAAGTAACCAAATTAATACAAGATTATCCGGGTAATATCTCTGATTAAATCCGGACAAATTGAAGACTTTAAAACTGTATTATAATAAAAAATGTGGAAGAAGTAAGTTGTATAGGTGATAAAACCAAAAAGTATCATATTATGAAACAATTTCTTAAAAATTTGTTTGTTTGAAACTTTTAAAATCTTACCATAGTTAATATCAGATCAAAGTGACCTATTCTCAATAATTTGAATGGCAAATATACATTTAAATTAATTTAAATTTAAAGTTCCAAATAAGAAACTTACAAAAAAAACATCCTGTTCACGAATTTCCTAACTTATTCAATAAAACTATAGTAATAATTATGGTTTATTGAATAATTTATTGTATGTGATTAATGAATCATGGTTTAACAAGAATATTTCTGACGATTTTAATAATTAAAATATTAAAAAGCATGCTTTTAATTGGCATTAAATCATTAGTGCTCAAATTTATTACATAAAGCAATTTTTATAATCAAATTATTATTTATTTAGATTTTATTAAATTCATTTTGTATTCTTAATTGATACGTTTATCTCCAGATTTACAAGATACTGTATTTACACGATATTACTTTTGCACGATTTTGTTAGAAACTTATCTCACAATTTACACGGTAAAATTTCGTCTTTGAAAGGTTTATATACTAAACAATAGCACCAAAAACCTTCCTATTTATGTGAATTATACAATTTCTATTTAGTTTAGGTTTTCTGCTGAACCAATTTGTTAGTTTAAATTGGGAATTGGTTCATTTATTTCAAAGAGTGATGAAATAAAAGTGAATGTTTTTGTTTAGTTTACGAAAGTCTCAATTTCCTTGTGATTCTAACATTCCTTCAATTTAAATACTGTAAATGTTAAACAATGCTAGAAATCTACTCGAAATTATCCAAGCTCCATCCTCCTTAATTTATTCTATTTGTTATACAATCACACAAATCCTTTCACCTGTAAAAGCAGTGACTATTTTACGACTTTTTTTAACTCGGTTAAATGTATACAAACCGGACTATTTGAAACCGGATTAATCGAGCAACCAATGTAAACCGTAATTTTGTATATTACTTTTTGTTGGAATTTAATATTTTCGCTCAATCATAATTTAATTTGTAATAAAATGTTTAAACCGGACTATAGAAAAATCGTATTTATCAAAACCGCACTATATGAGATAATACTTTCTACAAATAGCCTTTTGGCTAAGTACCTTTTTTTAATAATTTTTGCTTATATTTTTATTTTATTTATATAGAAAATTGTGTTAATTTTTCGCCAATAAAGAATGCTTAAACATTTAATAATTAAGCTTCTTATTTTTAATTGCATTTCATTTTGAAAAAATTATCAAGAAAATGATTATTATGAAAGCTATTAAAGATGGATGAGGAGATTCCAAGCAACTTTCTTGTCACGAACAAAAGAGCGAACAAAATTTAACACAGAAGTAACTGATTTTGTCACAGCTATTAAATAGAAAGTGGAAACGCTTGAAAAACGAAACAGACAATAAAAATAAAGTCATCAAGAAGAAAACGATTTGAAAGAAAGTGGAAGCTTTTAATAATCACAAACGAGTATAACAAGCTGCAGAGAATTCGCAATAGCAGATGTAAAAAAAATGGAGTAAAATATGTAACTGTTTCTCTTCCATTCTAAAGATCGTGGTAGCGATTCCCGTCGAGGACGACTACTCTACTTTTAAAGAAGTCGCAAAGCCCACTCTCTGCCACAATCAATGCTCAACAGATGCAGAGAGACTTCGTTAATTGAGAAAATAACTCTTTCCTAATGGAAGGCAAATATTGTCTCTGGACGAAAAACCCGTAGGAAGAGATCCGATATTTCAAACTGTTCCAAGTTTATTATAATATATAGGTGTTCTGTTATGCGTCGAGACATATTTAGACAAATAAAAGGCTAGGCAAAAAAATACCGTTGACGCTTACCATTCCCATATTGAAATTACGCAATAATTGCATATATTATTCGTATTATATAATGCATTCCGCTCGGGTCTTTGTAATGATTGCACATTGTAATTTAATGGAGATTTATAGAATTTTATGTAGAATTCCTAACTGTTTTACACATATCAATGTTATTGTGTTATTTTTTTGTTAACTTCACTTAGTATTTCAATTTGAAATTCTTCATGTTCACATTGTTATATTGAAATATTTGTATAGTTATTTATCATTAAACTTTGAAATTGACATTTACAAATTCTAATTGACAAAGTTAATTTGAATTTTACTAAGAATAATCATGATATACCCATATTAAAATTATGCAATAATTACTTATATTTATATTGTATTATAAAGATAATTTGATTCAAATCTTTAACTAGATTTTTAATGTAATATAAACTGCTATTATATTTGCTACAAGTGATAACTTTATTGCATAGTATATTGTATTGAAATCTTCAATAATTTTTACAATGTTAAGGTTTTAATTTAGCATATTTTTGTTAATAAAACAATAATATCACACTGTTTACGTCGTTTCAATAAGAAGAAGATATTTTTTGTAAAAATTAATAATGTACTCAAACATTGATTAACAAATATCACATCATTTTTTTTGTTTACATAAGTAAAATACGAAGTCTAGAATGGAGATTGTTCATTAAGAAAAGTTTTGTAAAGAAAGTAAAACTTAGAAAATGAAACCATTTAAAACAAAACACTTTGACGTAAATCTGAATTATTTTTAATAACAAATACTTAGAATGCAACATTAAAAACTTTTTAAATCTTTGATTTTTACCTTTTTTGGACAGGAACTTCTTTATCTTCATTGAACTAAAAGACTTCTAAAGAATTCAATAAATTTCTAATCTTCATACACATTTTCGAAACTATTTTATTTGATCCATCGGTAACTACATTTTTTAGATGTTAGTTTCTTTTTCAGTGCAATTTCAGGCCAGATTTTGATTCAAACTCTATTTAAGCATTTCTTAGTGACTTGTTTCTATAGACTATCAATATTTTCTAACAATTATGAATTTAACTCTATTGAAACTATAAAAAATATGACTATTGTACATTTTTTCAATCAACTTCATTATTTCAACAAAATCTAATGTTAACATTGGCGTTGCATGCATCACGAAATAGATTATTATAATTAATTATAAGTCCAAAATTTGCTTGTAATCAAGACCACAAAAACATTCAATTATTCAACAACTAATTAGCAATGTAAATCTTAGATATTTATTTTCCACATTTAATAACGTATCGAACGGGATTACAGTTAAGATCCCGGCTTACGTAACCGGCATAATCAAGGTTTTCCAAACGCGAAGTGTTTCAAGAAAATGTTAAACAAGTGAAAAGAACAAGAAAGTAAATGGCAAGTCTTGCCTCACCTCAACCCATTCATTCATTCAAATTCGCCTGTCTCCAGTTATTCTTCCTTTTTCACAACCGAGTGGACCAAACAATGCCAAATTGCTAATAGTACACCTTAACACGTACGTAATTACATAATAAGCGCCGACTACCGTTCTGCATATGTAATATGTAATTGCTTGCATTTGAATAAAGCAAATATTAGCGGCATATGCTGTACATTTATAGAGTGGAACTACCGTATAATAATTGTATAAACGAGAACGGTTAAATATTTATGTTTTTTAAGTAACAAAATTATATATGCAGTATAAGAATATTATGTCACGTTTACTTTCCGTTAAATACACAGTTTATAAATGTACACATGCATTTCATTATCTGATAATGAAAATTAATATATTCATACGTAAATATAAGAAATATTTCAAACTGAAATGTACCAATTATATAAACCATAAAGTTTCATTTTTATTAGATTTGATTAAGAAAATTACATGTAACGAACGAATGTGCAGTATTGAAATAATAACATTTATTGCAACAGCAACTACAAAAAATATAAACTTAATATAACAGTAATAAAGAAATACAAATAAAATATAATGCTATTGCTGCAAAGAGCTTTAAGTCACATTTACTTTATGATAAATATATTTTTACAAATGCATTCATCATTATAAAATAATGAAGATGAAAAATTTCTCAGACGAAATATTTCAAATATACTATTTACATAAATGATAACCTATAATATCATTACTACTTTTGATTTCGACAGAAAATTATAACATATTCGTCTCTTCATACGTTTATGAAAGTCGACTTAAATATATTAATTATTTTGAATAAATGAATTAAAAATTGATAGACAAAAACACTGGAAATTTATTAAATAAATCACTGGAATTACTGATAAAATGTAAAATTGTATTTATTATTATTCAGAAAATAGAAACTGTATATCCTCAAAAGTAATATTTTATATTTTAGTATTTCTTATTTGTACTTTACATGTTGAAAATGCGATTTTTTACATCAAAAGTTTCAATCGTTGTTAAATTTTAAGTTTAATTCAATATTTGTTACTCTATAATTTCTATAAAATATAAAAAGAAATAATAGATTCAATTATTTATCGAATTTAGTTTATTATAAACCAATATCATACGTCAATTAAATTTACATATGCTTAAATATAACGAAATTCGAAACATTGATAATTTGGAGCAAAATATGGTAATAAATTACATTAGTAGAAGATAATAATCAATGTGTTTCAATTCTAAGAACTATATTAGTATTTTTTATAGAGAATTAGATGATAGTTTTGCAGTAGAAAATTTACAAAACTTTGTGGAAAGAAGTTATATAAAAAAGACCAGCCAAATATAGAAAAAGGTGCTTAAATGACATTTGAATGATAGTTTTGATTATTATTTAAGTAAAAGTATTATTGTTGAGCAATCAATTCAGAACCATACATTTTCGTATATTACAATTCAATATCATTCATTAATGTAGTTCCAACTTAGGGACCACGTGCAATTCAATTTTTGATAATTCTACAAGAATTTTAGAAATTTTAGATTGGCATCAAAAATATTGGGAAACAATTAATGTAAACTTTGTTATTTACTTTTTTCTACATTTTTAGAATTAATAATCTTTAAATTTATATTTAATTAAAATAAAATGGAAATAACTTACATTTCATTTATTTCATTCTTTCTCTCAATTACTTCATTACCTCCCTCATCAACGATGATGTTCCAAAAAGATTACATCATTCCATTCTTCAATAGTTACTTAGATTTTCTGATTAATCCAAAACATTACACACATTAAAAACGATAATTATTTTTTATGACAAATTGTTTGACTTTTTCAAATTCATATTGTTTTTCATCATAGCACTCAATTTTATTGTAATATATAATTATAGTAATATTAACTCCAATTTCTTGCATAAACATAATAACTATATAGGACTACTTTGCTTTAATACAGATCATTTGAAACATATTATGGTCAAACGTTTTACTGTATATTTTTCTTAGCAATAGCATTTAAATAAAACTATTAATAGCGTAAATCAAAGAGAAAATTGTGAAAATTGACTAAGGAAGCCAATAAAGATGTTGAAATAAAAAATGGATCAAAAATAATTATAGAATACAATGTGAGTCGTATTTTTAATGTATTTATGTGCTAAATAATCTAATGATTTTATTTGAAAACACAAATTATGAATTTGTTTACTATAATCTTCTATTGTGATTGAAGTAAACTATAATAAGTAAATAAAAATAACTTGCATTTAACTCAAAGTGTGCTTCATAAACAACTATTAAAAATAACGATTAAAACAAAGTATCAATTAAAGATTACACTATAACTTTTAAACATGCATTTTACTGAAAAAAAGGAAACACTTGCACGCAAATGTTTTGATTGTTACAATTAAATGAAACGACACGGTCTGCAAACGGGAAAATATATATATCATAAGGACAAACCAGCAAAGCTCACATTGACAATTGCATTCATATGCTTGCAATATATAATGACCGTAATCTATTTCTATTTAATACAATTAACCACAAACGCGATGTTAATTTTAACCTATTATAAATTACACCGAGATGTATAAAACATCATGCGAGCTTTTCCATCCACAGTAATTGCATAAACGAATAAAGCCAACGTCGATTTCCATTAATTCCGCAGACTCGCAATGCCATAAAACTGCGTGGATCGACGAAGTCTGCGAAACCGTCCATTAATAAAATATGAGTTTTGGATTTCTAAACTTTATTATATACCCAGAGCGCAGACATACATATGCGACTAGTCGAGGCAAGGGCACGGCGTTTCTACATTTATTAATATTTTACTTCTTCAGTTTTATTTATTTATTTGTTGCTTTTTTGTTGTTGTTGTTGCTTCTTTCATTTTTTTTTTGTTTAGTTTATTTTTGTCTTCATCTCTTCGCAGTTTTGTTGCTCCTCTCTTCTGTTAGCCTTGAACTATACCAGCAACGTTCGAGTCTGCATAGCGTACGTTAAACTGCTATGAACAGGCAGGATTTATGCCGTACGGCCAATTTTAAAAGCGAACCAAACTGCTGGTAACAATAATATAAATTAGCTTTACTCGGTTCTTTTTTAATGGCTTTCGAAACCAGCAGACTGTGGTCTGCTGCTGTACATGATCTGGAACTGGACTGCATCCAGTGGCAAAACCACTACTTCCTCATTCTGTTTATTGAAATCTGAACCTAATGGAATTAATGTGTTGTGCTTCAGAACTCGAATTTATTAGGTATACATTTAAATATACATATTTTACCGTTAGTTTATAGTAAATGTTGTATGTAGGGCAGAACGACCTAGGTCAATAGCCCTTTGGCCCAATATGTTGTCAATAAATATGTTTAATAACAAAGTTATTTGTTATAATTAGGTATTTCATGAAATACTGTTAGATCGTTGATATAATAATAACAGTAATAGCATAGAATACAAAGAAAATATAACATTTGCACCAAAAGACTACACCATAGTGTATGTGTATAGTTAGTTTATACACTTATTTGTAAAGTAAAAAAAATAATTGCAAATATTTGAACACCTGATTTAGTAAAGTTATATGAAATATACTTGTGTAGTAAGTAGGTACATTTGTATAATAATTTGATACTTTTACTAAAATATTAGGTAAATATATTACTTAAAAAAAGTAGTAAACGCAATAAGCGTATGGATTTACTGGTAAGTTTATACAATTACTAATTTATAAAGTACAAAATTGAATGCACAAAAAATCACTTCTGATTTAGTAATCTAATAATTGTGTACATTTTTATATCAAATTAATATTTTTTCTAAAATATTAGCTAAATGTGAACTTTGCAGCAGAAAATATTATTCATATGATCATATTTTTTTTTAATATTTCATTATTATTACAAGATTTTCATTGTTTCTATGACCTTCTTGTATTTCATTATGTAATTTCACTAATTAACTATTTTTATATAATTGTATAGTATATACGAAGAAGTTGCTTCATATAGAATAACCTGATATAGTATATAATTGTAAACTATACTATATATTTTAACTATTTGTAATATTTATATTATGAACTTGATATTTTTTGATTTAGGGAATATACGTTCAAGATATTATAAAGAATAACTAGAAAAATGTAGAAAATTTCATATAGAAAAACTAATTATTTCATAAAATAAAGGACTATACGTGACTAGAATTAATTGATAAAGTGGGGAACTGTTTCATAAATAATTTTCAATAAATATTAAAATATTATATAAAATGGATAGTTATCTCATAGATCAATACAAAACGCTTGTTATACGAAATAATTAGAAGAAATATAGACACTTAATTAATAGATAATACTTCAATTAACTTGTAATATCTTGTTTAAAAATGACGTTGCTGTAACTTGATTTAATATATAATAAGGACCTATTTCATCATTTAATTATTTGTAGCAATCATTCTATAAAATAACTAATTATTTTATAAATTAAAGTATTATAGGACGCAGCTAATACATGGAACACATTAAAAAATGTAAAGAAATTCTAGTTATTACATAAAATAAACAAATTTACCTATTGACATGTATGCTTAATAAATAGTGAATACTAATACATAACAAAAAAATATAGCCATTATTGTATTAAAAATCTAGATGCATAATAGTTATTATATAGAATAACCAGCAAATATGTCTAGAATTTATTATAGACATTTCATATAATAACTAGTTATTTTATGTATTAACTGATTCGTTCTTATCTAAAATAACTAGAAAAAATGATTAGAGTATCTTTCCCTTTCCCAGAGGCTGCCTTTTTCTTATATATTTTTTCCTTTTTACGTAATTGTTAAACAATAGTGTTCATCTAGTTTCTCCATTGACATGTTATATTCATGGGCGGAAAAACCGATGGTCGATAGCCTTTTGGTCAGCCTTTCTGTTGTTGTTTTTATTCTATTATTTTATTGTTATTTTGTTTATTGAATATTGAATACTTTTTTATTTTCAATTTCTTTATTTTAGTGGTTGTTATTATATTTAGATTTGTATTTTGTTTATTTGGCCAATAAATTATATTATATTGATTAGAGTTTGTAGTAGATAATATATAGATTATCTTAATAAAGTGGAGATTATAAATATTTCATAAAATAACCAATAATTTCATGTATTAAAGGATTATACGCATCTCCTATTAAATAGAATAACTAGACAAAGTGTAGAGTTTCATACTTAGTTCATTATTCCAAATTTAATCAAGTTTTATAAGTATTGTACGCAGCCAGCTAAAAAAATATACTATTTTATAAAATAACGGATTAAACGTTTTGATCTATATCACGTTTTAATTTGAATAATACAACTGATATATAGTATTTATTTGCATGCTTTGCGTATTGCAAGACGACATTCCGATAGAGCAATTAACAGTATTAATTTATTTGCATGTTTAATTGTAACTGATTATTTTTGTTACTGCATTCCTATTAACAATAAACTACTTTACATACCAAGCAATGTGTATGTAATAGATCACAAAATACTAATTCAGTGGTCATCAACCTCTTGTGTTCTTTTTTCTTCTAAATAAGCGCATTATTTTTGTATCATATAAATGATGAAACACTGAGCTACTGTACAGTTTTCATCGTAAAATAAATTACCATAAACAGTAGTGTTATTATAGTATCATGCATAGTTGTTTGATCCACTTATATTAGATGCTTGGCTTGTAATGAAGAGCTATTTGGAATACGGAAAATTTGAAAGAAACGTTGTAGTTTATACATGGGTGTTATTACTGCGTAAGTTCTGTTATATAATTAAGAAATCAATTTGTTAATAATATTTAGAATACACAAGACCTTTAAATAATAATTAAACATAAGAGTTTTAAATGTTATTTTTAGCAATTAATTAGTATTTAAATTTTATTTTTATTTTAATATATTCATTAATAAATAATTATTAAAATCAATTTTGTGTAAATAGTAATTTAAATAAAATACGGGTGAATTTTACATATTTTCTAATTTATTTATACATGTTTAGTAGTATTTCAGCCCTATTTTTCTGATATTTTTTTGAGCTAAATTAAAAAAATACGTTTTAAAACTTATATGTACATTAAATTTAACTAACACAAACAATTTGTGCTGGACAATTCGTTAGAAATATACAAAATATTGAATAAAGTTCATTAAAAACTATTGTATTTAACGATTATAATTCTAGAGAAAATCAACTTTTTCAGAACTTCATATTTAATTAACGGTTTAGATAATATGTGAGAATTTATAAACAAAAATAAAATTCATTAAAAACTTTACCATAATTATAGAGATTTTGTCAATTATACTGAATAACGTTCTTGAAACATTGTATTAATATTTACATGTTTTATTAACTTCTTTAATAATAAAAAAAGGACTTATAAAATTATAGATGAACAATTAATGAGAAAATCATATGATTCATCTATTCCTTGTATATTGAAAATAGATATTCTTTAAAGAATCTTACGTATTTTAACATGAATCATTCAACAAATCCTAAATTATTTATTGAAATTCAACAAACGTTGATGTTTCGTTTCATTGGCAAAAAAAATGTAAAAAGTCATTGGCCCGTCCTGAGGAATGGAGTAAAATGAAATGATCGACTGACCGTTAGAACGAAATGCGAAATCCAATAACAATTCAAGTGATACACCGAAGATTGCGACGATTGGAAATACTGAAATAAGTATATTGAAGAAAGGTAATCGAGTATTTCCAGGCTCGTTTCATTGCTGCCTTTCCATAAATAAACACGCACTGGGTATTACAGTTTTCACATTTTAATCTTACAACCCGAGGCTGATGCAAACGGCGATTGTGACGTAAAAATATTATGCAAGACTGTAACGGTCAAATGGCAATGATGTGGTTTCGCCGCATATAAAAAAAAGGAAGCATGCGGTAACAACAACAACGAAGTTGGAGTTGCGATATGCAGATGGGATTACGTTTTGAAGCAGAGAACATTTGTACAATTTCTTAACACGTAATACATTTTCAATCGTATTTTAAAATTTGTATAAATTAAAATCTTTAATTTACATAACAAAGACGATAAACTTGACACAATTGATTGATGTTTGTTTTTTAAGAAATAATTTAATTCATGTTTATTACCAATAAATAATGTTTATGGCTTAATATATTAATTGGTTAAATTTACTCTAAATCAGATACATGAATAAATATAGAATATAAATAACAACAGCTTTTGGGGTTTATGTCCGCCCACACGTGGGAAATACATGGTTGGTTTAAGGAAGTTGGAAGGAAGTACGAGTGTTAAGGTTTACGACCCGCAGAGTGCATAAAAGGGACGAATGACCTAATCGTTCATGCCAGAAGAGGAAAAGCACATATACGGCAGCAACACCAACATTATGTACCTATTTTGACATGTTAACTAAATAAAGTCTAAAATTGAATTGACCTAATCGTTCAATCTATGTGGTTTTGAGGCTCTCGTAACGGCCGGTCGCTGGGGGGTTGTTCAAGATATCCTCAACTTCTTCAAGATGTCTTTGGTCTAGTTACGTGCACACGAAAATGAATTTAGATTTGTCTTCTACAAAGCCTACTTCTTCGAAACTGATTTCTGCTAAATCGAACCATAATCGTAGGTTCATCGGCAAGAACGTTGGTCTATGGAAACCAGCAAGTCCTCCTCGCAAATTCTCCATTTTATCAATAAAAAATCACGTCGGGGTCACCACTGGAATCGTATAAGTGTGAGGAGGACGATGAGCGTATGGATTAGTCACAAGATACACTAAATATAAGGACGTATATTTACTCAGGAAATTCAGAACGCTTAAAGGAGACGAACCAGGACCTAATCATCCTCTCTTATCTCTCGTCAGCCGATCAGTAAGATTTTCACTATAGTATTCTATTTAACTGTTTCTGTTACTTTGACCAACGATCTGAATTTCCTGTGTAAATATACGTTTTTATATTTCATGTATCTTGTGACTCCGCATTTTCATCCTCCTTACACGAATATGATTCCAGAAAATGGTGACCCCGACGTGATTTTTTTCTCGATAAAATGGAGAATTCGTGAGGAGGACTTGCTGGTTTCCATAGACCAACGTTTTTGAAGATGTTCCTACGATTATGGTTCAACTTGGTAGAAATCAGTTTCGAAGAGACAGACATTGTAGAAGACAAATCTAAATTTGTTTTCGTGTGCGCGTATCTAGACCGAAGACATCTTGAAGAAGTTGAGGATATCTTGAACAACCCCCAGCGACCGGCCGTTACGAGAGCCTCAAAACCACATAGATTGAACGATTAGGTCAATTCAATTTTAGATTTTATTTAGTTAAGATATCAAAATAGATACATAATATGAGCTTTAGCTCTTCTGGCATAAACGATTAGGTCCGGGTTCGTCCCTTTTATGCGCTCTGTGGGTCGTAAACCTTAACCCTCCTACTTCCATCCAACTTTCTTAAACCAACCATGTATTTCCCACGTGTGGTCGGACATGAACCCCAAAAGCTAAATGTTAAAAAAATATTCATCGTATTAAATTACAATTTTATACATTAATTTCCATACATATTTTTGAATTATTATAATAATTATATAAAATGTAATAAAAATAGTGTAAATCTGGTAAATTTTCTAAATATTTCTAAAGTGATTTTATCTCAAGGATTCTTAAAAATTTCATCAAATTAAGACATTTTGTTACATTGAAAATATTATTAAAATTATTTAAGTTTAATAAAAAAATATACTATTTTTAACAAAAATGACAATTATACACGTCTTACTACCAAAATGTTTTGAATTAGATTAATAATTTGAAAAATTATAGTTTATTAATTGAATTAAATTGAAATTTTTCAAAGTTTTTCAATAAATAAATAATATGAATTGTTATGAACTAAACAAAACTTTTTAGAAAGCCAAATATTATATAAACAAAGCTCATTTAACAAAAATATGTTGATAAACAAAACATTTAAAGGATTTTCTTTATTATAAAAGAAAATAAAAAAGAAACAGTAAAATTTCTTAAATAAAAATATAATAATTTAATGCATCTGCAAAAAAAAATTCAATACAATAAAATGAAATGAAGAAATACAAAGGAAAAATTATAAATGCTATAAGTACTATAGACCATAGGTCTTTCTCCCTATACAAATATATATTACATAATTTATTGCAGTCTTTAAACCCTTACTATATTATTTTAATAAAATTAATTATTATATAAGAAGCAAAAGATTTCTGTAAATAAATTTTATATGGAATTCAATACATTACAAAAATCGAAATGCTTTATCGAGTCACTATCGTGCATATTAAAGAATGTCAAGGTATTTATGGAAAATAAACACGAACTGTTTATACCGTTTAATCCGCCAAGGTTTAAAATACATTTTACGAACTGGACAGGTTTTAACAAAATTTATACCTTTTTTTATATAAAATAATATTTCGACAAATTTCTGATCGTTAATTTTCGGTTTAACACAAATTTCTGAACTGGAATTTTGGGAATAACAGAATATGAATCATTCTACTTCAATTTACATATTCACTCTGTTTTAATATCATACATTTTAATAATCATACAGCATAGCAGTATCTTGTCTATAGTTAATCCATTGATAACTCGTATTTTAATACAAAATGAATGGATTAATAATTATAATAAATATTAATAACATTTTGTTTACATATAATTAAACATATTTGAGGCATGAGTTTTCTTCAGATTAATTTGGGAATAACCAAAAATGATTCATACTAATGAATCAACAAACTGATTTAGTTTCAATATAATAATAATTCGTATTCTGTATGATTATTATAATCCTTATATTGTTGTCTTCTTAATACATCAATTTCTTCTGATTATACGTTGATTTAAAATTTTACTAGAATACAATTATTGCAAATAATACTTAATTTGAATTAAATTTGTATATATTATTTTAAAATGTTAATTGATTTTCTTATTTCAGCATATAATTATTATGATTATTTTTTTGTAATCGAAATTAGGAATAAATTGATAAATCATAGTAAAGTAACTGTAATAAGTAATAAGAAATGCTTCATGATTAAAGATCATTCATATTTTTGTAAATAAAAATTTCTTTCAATATTACGTATTGAAATGTAACCAAACTGAGTATAGTTTCTAAAACTATTGGATGTGAGTAAATGTTAAGTAACTGCAGGCCAAATTATAGAAATAATGGTATTACGTAATAAATAGCACGATGTATAATTTGAATTCCGCAAATCCAGTCTTAATCATATTCCGCATTAATAGAAAGTATCGTTCCTACATTCGAAGTTAATAATAATTAATTAAACTTTGCAACAGTTACGTTCGGACTTAATTTAATTAAGTAATATTATCGAAAACGTATGTAATTAAGGCATAAACTAGGAAACTTAATGTTTAAAAATTGAGAGAATAAAACATTATATCGTGTAATTTCGAAAGTAACATTTGGAAAGCGTCGCCAAAAATGACCAATTCCGTGAATGCATTCACTTACGAAAGGAAGGCTAAATCGACGTTAATCACCTCACGACCTTCGATCAAGTTTCCCAAAAGTCCAATACAAGATTTCGGATTGATTTTTACGGCTTCAATTTAATGCAGTTGTTATTGGAATATTTAAATGTAAGATTTTTTAATTAGTTTTACTGTTTTATGTAGCTACAATATAATGCTTTTAGTATTTATATTTTTAATTAGAAGATTTATTGAAAGTTTTTAATTCAATGTAAAATTATGACATTTATGAATGGTTAATATAATTTGGTGCTGTTCAAATTAAACTAATTAATTATATTAAGGGGGTATATTTTTTTTGTTATTGAAATAATTGTTTCTGATTGAATTACTTAATACGCTTCGGTTAATTCTGGGCACGTTCAACTTTGGATTCTTCGAGTTTCGTGTCGGCTTCTTATGTATATATTTGTTTTTCCTCGTCCCTTGGTTTCGTAGAGGCACCGACACGGAAGAACCCAATTACACAACACCTAAATTTGGAGAAATGCGTTTACCTGCCCGGAGGAATTTTAAGCCCGGATTTACTACAACCACCGTATTACGGCCATCTGGCATTTGCAGCACGCAGTGAGGTGTAAAAGGGAAGAAAAGTATAAATAGAATCCAAAGGAAAGGTGGTAAAAGTTGTATAACAATAAAACGTAAAACTGAGAAAAGGTGTTCGCGAAAACTGTTACAAAACGTGCACTTTCACGTCCGAATTGCGCAACGATTCCGTGTACTTTATGCATTCGTTGGCAAGAAATTGTAACGATGCATATGTGTGTCGAAAAGTGTGCTACACGAAGAAATTGGATGTTTAAGTTCACAGAGATTAAATGAGGTGCAATGTGGGCTAAGGCTGTATTGGGGTCACACATCTCGCGGTGACCCAAACGCTGCGTCGCGCCACGAACCCAGCATCTTTCATCTCATCTCGTCTTAATTCTACTTAAATCTTTCCTACCTTTTCTGTTTACGTTCGTCTAAATAATCCAAATGGGCACATTTCCCGGCGGTTGTCGCACGTAACACAACAACAATCACTTGGTTTTCAATCACATTTAGTTTTGCGCGCCGATTTTTTCGAATTGTTTTTGATAGTTCGAGATTTACTTTTCTTATATTTCTTCTGTTTTCGAGGACGAAGGAGTCGATGGTCTCCGGTTGCCGCACCTGCTCTCTGTGCGTTCACAATACGGAGGAGTCGAGCTAGCGGTGTCTCTGACTTGACCCAGGTGTGATAGACCAACTATCCGCAGGTAAATGTGGTACCTGCACCATCGGTTGTATACCACCTCCAACTTACCGTTGATGGTAACTTATACTATTGTCATTGGGTATATTTTATGATGGTTGCCTAGATTGGTACATGACTTAAGTACCTGTTTTTTGATAAGTACCTATTTTGGCTGACCGGACCGAAAAGGTGCTATTTCTGGCAGATCTTAATATTAAAAATAGTTTCTATTTTATTCCACAAGAAACTCATTGGATATTTAATTAATTTTATATGAAGTTGTACCCAGCTTTTGTAGCTTATATTTTAGTATAACATGAGAAGCTTATAAATACAAAAACAAGCCCATTTATTATATTTCAATAGCATTACTGTCATATTCAACTGTTTTAACAATGAATAATAAAACTACATGCAGTTAAATTAAATACTTGTAATCAATACTGTTTTTAGAGAAACCATTCATTTGTATAGTTAATTAACGTAATTCATAAAAAGACAATCGTGTTTTTTTAACTTTAAAAATGAAAATACACTTATTTAAATCATTAATTACAAATTACTATTATCATTACATTAAAAATATACAAGAAAGTGAAATTCTTATATATTGTATATATACTAATTATTTGTTACTTATTTTAATAAAATTTATTAGTCAATGTTGCTTAATTTAATGCATATTTCTAGCATTATATTAATCAAAATATTTAAATTATTGGTTAATGCAAAAATTTTGTTAAAAAAATGAAATGAATTGTGTCAATTATTTTAAGTAATAATATTTCATTTATTTTATTATAATTATTATCTTATGTTAATCTTTTGTTATTGTTTTTTATCTGCTTGTAACTATTTCAATATATATATATAATATTTTTTTGATATTTATTACATAAGTATCTCAACATTTAAGAGGAAGTCCTAGAGTAGAAATACTCTTTCATTTCTTCAAAGTTTTCTGTAATTACATGAAAATTTCGTACATTTTGTGCACATTTCAATTGTAACGTGAGAAGTAATAATGTTCATTAGTTAAATTAACGAATTTTGCGAAAATATCGCGTGATTTTGTTAAATACGATAAAAAATAAGAATATAATAATAATCATCTTTATTTTTTTTTTTTTTTTTTTTTTTTTTTT